>JAMKCH010087860.1:3712-18834 GCA_023653785.1 Ophioderma brevispina | reverse complement strand
TGATTAGCTCATTCAATGCTTGGTAATAGTTGAATTTTGTATGGTAGCAGGTGTTTATAAAGGCATCAAATGGACAAGAGATTTCAACAATAAAAGCTTGCATGGTATGGCGGTCACGAATGAGTAAATCGGGTTTTCTGTGCATGATAAATCCAAAATCCGATTGGCTGTCAAGTAGATCACCTGTTATAATCTGATCAGTGAACATACACACATACATACATGTATACATACATACATACACACGCACAAACTTACATACACACATACATACGCACACACATACATACACACACACACATACATACATACATACATACATACAAACAGACAGACAGACAGACAGACAGACTGTAAGAAGGGGGTGTGTGAGTGTGGGTTTGGGTTTGTGGATGCCTGTGTCCGTTAAAGAATTGTAATGTGTTATCGCCTAATCCGCCATCAACAAAAAGGGCATATCTAATCTATCATCATCCTCATCAATAGAGGAAATCGAATTAGTATTAATTGCATATGATATATAATGTTCAATTACAAAGATAATAAAGATGTACCATCAATTTTAACAGGTGCAACCGAGTCAAAAATGTATAAAAAAGAGGACAAATGCAGAAAAAAAAACTTCTGTGCCTATGGTTTAATAACACGGATCATTACAGACCCATCGTATTTAACGTGTGTTTAAAGCTATTCAATCTCTGAACTAAGCATTCGCACTTTATCATTTCTTGTATACAAACGTCTGGCGACAGAACTCAACGGAATCAGAGTGCATGAAATAACCTGCCCCCAAATAGCTATTGAAAATCTCCCAACCGCTACGGCGTCTCCCAAATTCGAAACTGTGTGTAGAATTTGCAACCCTAGATGGCTAGCCTAATTTTACGAGCAGTTGCGTAGCTTAATTAGTGTGGATAAAGCAAACGTTTGAAAATAGATCAGTTTTGCCCTTAATTGTAATCAACGATATCATTGTAATATAATGGAATCTTCTTGTCCCGCGCCCAGAAAGTGCGGACACACAAAAGAGCGAGAAGAATATCACTGGTCTAAATATCGATTAGAATCAATGACTTTATAGGTCTATTTCAACTCAATTAATTCTACGAAACCCAAATTTAATTTAGAAGTAAATTTCCTCTCATTACGACTCGAGAATTGCTAATTACGCTTGTTGGCGATGATCTGGCTGAGTTAATACAATGCATCAGCTAGACTAATGATTTGTTTTAATTACTTAATTCAATGCGATTTACAGTCGTTGGATTCCAATTGAAATCTATGGTCCGGATAGGCATAATGACCGCAAATGTAATATGTAATGATTGTCCGGCAGATGTTCAATACAATATAGGCCAACCTTACAATTGTGATAGCAATACGTTAATTATATAAACAGTGTATCTGGAAAGAATCTTGAATAGTCCTTTAAAAGTTCCCAAGCTCATCACCTCCGGTGGAGGCAATGGGTTTTCTTTCTTCATCTCTTTCAGGTTTCCACACACCGTCTTGTACTGCCATTGTGTTTCTTGAAGACGACCGGTGAGCATAGTGAGGACAATGTCAAATAATTAGATTTTTTTATTAAAAATCGTGCAGCTGACAGTGAAATATATCCCCCCCCGTCTTTCTCTTCTCGGATCTTTTTCTCTCTCCTCTGGCTCTCTTTATGGCAATCTTGCTCTCTGTCTACAGATCTACTGAGGTATTAAAAAGGGATAATTTTCCCAAACATTTGAGCAAATTTTGGGGGAAAATCCATCCATATTAAATATGGATTAGTCTTTTTAAAACTAGCTATGGGTCCTACTTCCAGAGTCGCGGAGGCACGTCCCTACTCAAACCAAAGTTGAGACCCCCCGGGCATTGAAGACCGAAAATGAGACCTATGTTTGCGTCACGTTCCAATTTTTGGTACGCTAAAAAAACTTCCTCGTATAATTCTGGAAATGAAGCTACACGTCATAATGCATTGGAGCTGAGTTTACTTCGATTCTGGGCCTACGATACACGAGAGACAATTACGTTTGTGTTTGGTTTTAGTGTATTGTGTTAAAAAAACAGCCCAATGCATATGTAACGTACTTATGTGGGCGGAGAAAGGTCATTAATATATTTAGTAAATTTTACGATTCGAATGACAAAAGATTCAAGAAACCAGAACCTATATTTTCTGCTTTACTTGATGATAAGAATAACATGCTGAACTACTAAAGCAATTCACTGTAATTTTACGAACGCTTACCTTTTACAGTTCAACACAAAACGTTACAACATAAAAAAGAGTCGAATATTTTTCTTCAAATTCAGTTGTGAAGGGTTTTTCGAAATGTTGATCTTGCGTAATTGTGTCCCAACCTGGCCACTCCCGAAAGTCAGTTTATTTCCCTTGGGTGTTTTTGTAGGAGAAAAACAACCACAAATGACACTTTGAAAAACACAAAACATTATTAAACTGTATAAATTTGGTAACAATCCCAACATAATAGTCTGATTACAATTTCAAATCGATATCCAAGTTTTCCTGTGAGACGGACAGAAAGACTCAACCATCCACCAACAACGGGCAAACAGAATCTCGTCATCCATTTAAATTTCGTCTCTAATTCAAGGATTGTATGAGCCGATATCAGCGGAGGAGAAAAAGAGGAGGATTTGGTTTTGACTTTCCTTCTTTTGAATGGCCGATGCGGGGAGATCTTCTCTAAGCCCCGTGATATGGGAAATGATATGCAACGTATTAGTTGGGCAGGATTTCCAATAAAGTTGTTTCAGTGCGCATGTTAATTGCTGCTTAGCCGACGCAGTGATTTCCGAATTATTCATCGGTTATTATTCCTTCATATCCAAACACGGCGTTCTTTAACCCTTTACATTTAGAGAGTTTAGACAGAATTTAATTCATTCCATCAATCTCCGCACACTGCTGTAGCGATCTAATACTACATGTAAACTCAAGAAAGTTCTTTATCCTTTTAGTAACATTTGTTACAATTGGTGTATGCTTTCCCGCCCACAGTGCCAGAAGACCTAATTCCTAGTACTACTACCGATTTAAATTGAAATAAATGGAAGAACAATATGAAGAAAAACTTAAGTATGCAACTCTCTTTTCTGGTGCCCGTGTAATTCAATCGCTTTTGACATTTAAAAACAGTTGAAGAAAAGAAACAGAATCAAACAAACAACCTCGTGCGCTTTTTGTTATGATAATTTTGCCTTGAAAGAAATCACGCAAATATTCCCCCTGTTTCACTGGCTGTTTATTTCAGGAAGATAAATAGTAAACATAAACACGTTTTCACCATCCTAAAAAGAATAAAATATAGCAACACCAGAACATTATCATGATGATAAAATAATGCAAAGGCGCAACATCATCAGCAACAACAACAGAGCAACAATGAATTATTTCAACACAGTATACCACCACATTGTCTAATTTGCAATGGTATAGTTTGAAAGTAAGCGCAAGCATAACAATTGTTTTTTAAGTAATTAACTTAAAACAATTAGTACCTAATGTGTTAACAGAAAATGCCAAAGATTGAATAATTCAATGATTTACATGCAAACTTACCCCGATATATTCCATCTGATTTGCCAAGTATTTGTGGTTAAAATCTGCTGGATTATGTGATGAAGGACGTGGGCTATGATAGCAAGCCAATTAACATCATGTTAAATTTCATTACCTATTAAACCATCCCGAGGGATTGCTCAAATATAGCTTATGTAAATGATCGCGCTCTCCTGTTGTCTGATGTTGTAAATCTCAGATTCTAAAATACTGCTTATTCATTTTGCTCGATAAGAAAAATGCTAGTTAACAGATACAATCAAATTGTATGCAATCGTAATGGTAATGCACATAGTTGAAATTTTGTAATACAGTTGACAAAACTATCTAACAATGCTATAAGAGTGCAGTGGCACATCAAATGATCAATTGTTCATGTTGTTAGCAAAGAACTAAGTCCGTCCTGGCTTATACAACTTTTAAGCGGGGACTAATATATCACTGTACTTAAGTCCAAGATTTTAGGTACTTCATGTGCAAATCCACGTTTGTAAATTCATTGATAACATATGACAACATTATTGAAAAATTATTTTTCTGTCGCTGTTTTCGATGAGACATTGTTTTTGTTTTTCTGCAAAAACGCGAAGGAACTAAAATTTAAGAAAGAATCTTTTCTCTGTTTAAAAAACATTTTCTGTAGAACCTTAACGAATTTAAGGTTATTTGACTGAACATGCCGAAAATCCGTTTTATAGCAAATAGAGCTTTCTGGTGTTTTGTTCAGTTATCTAACACACAATGGCGAAATTAAGAACCCGGCTTCCGACGAGAGCAGGTATATGAAATCAAGGATATTTTCTTGGTGGTAGATAAGAAATCATTGCTGACAATATTCTCGAAGCTATTGCCAGGAGTCAGGCTATTTAATTAAACTAATAATTATGTGCAATATCAGTTTCACATCTTAAAGTTCACAATTGGATTTGGAGGTATAGGACGGTTCCCTCAAGAGTGTGTGGATCTCGTTTAAAACTGTGCCTTGTTGGGAAGTGCAATGCGAATACCAGAAATTAGCCAATCAGAGACATAGAGTTATTGTGCTGCATATAGGCACAGATGGTTCGGCTATTTTGATTGGTTATAGATGGCTCATTACATGTTATATCATGTAATAAGCCAATCAGAGGTACTACACTAGGTGGTAGTTACAAGGGTTAAGGAGTGTAAGAAACAAACAAAATCACACATTCACATTTCTAGTCTTACGAATATTTTAGTTGGGGTCTGATCCACAATAACGTTACAGATTTACCCTATTTGGGGAAATAGGTCTGCATAGCTGCATATACACAGCAACAAAGGCATGAAACTTCAACTTAACCTGTATAGGTACATCATCATAATAATAATCTTAGATTGAATCTTGCAAATCTACAGAGTAAAACAATTTATACAAGGTTCGCCAATTGTCCATCCACACTTCTTCTGCAGTGCCACATTTAACTTTGCAGTGATGGGTTGCATTGAGTTTCAGCAAAAACTGATCGATATATAGCGGCAATAGACCTCATCGCAGCGCAGATGCGGTAGAAGTATGAGTGGACCTTTAATTGAACTTATGTTTCTGTTACTAACGACTTTTTTGTAATTCACAATCTGATAATAGACCCTCTAATCTGATGTCATATCTTCCTTGCCCCACAGTGGAAATACCAAGAGTATAAAGTTATAATGGATCACCTGTACGGTTCTAAAGGTCCATTCATACTTCTACTGCATTTGCAAATGCAGTGGCTTACATGGTGAATGTACTCCGGCTTCACAAATCTGCATTGCGGTACCGTAATAAAGTAGATTCATTTTAACTGGATGCAGATACAGTACAAGAAGAAGAGAAGTAGATCATTGGCGAATACCACCAGCGTCGTTAACCTTCAGAGCTCGTCCATCCGTTTTAGAATGTGCACTCTTGGTGTAGTTTCTCTTGGACATGTTGGAAGGCAATGGGGATGTCAGAAAAAGTTCTAGTGCTTGGTAGGCAACTTCAGAGGTTCCTGGGCTTCGGACCAGGCTTTGGCGGATTCAACTAGTTTTGCGTGGCCACAACCGTCTCACTTCCTTCTGAGTTGATGTTTCATAATATCAAAGTCATCCCTTGGAAGGCTTTTGAGTTTCTGCTAAGCCAGATAGCATAGCTTCCTCTCAAGAGCGGTTCTCACATTCTGCAACAAGTTCACTCTATTTGTATTTCTTTCTCATATTTGCATCAGCCAGGTTTTGTTCAATTGGCACTGTCAGTTCTGTAAGTACTGCTATCTTGGCTAATTCTGAGTAGAGGATGATATCTGGTCGTTTTGCAATTTGCAGTCTCCATAATTTGTGGAGAGAATATAATTGGATTGTGTTCTTCATCCATAAGAAACTTCCAATCACTGGCCTGGCTCAGAATTCGCACTGGCATTGCACTTGGTAGCAGCACAGGTTGATTTCTGTAAGCTTTTCCTTCCTTTGTTTGGAATCGTATTGCTAGGAGTACCTTTTCTTGGCCAGTAGCACACGACAAGCTTGTGTTGGCTTCTGTGATGTAAGGAAGAAGACTTTCGGTAATTACTCTGAGTGTTTGATCGTGTCTCCAGTTATATCTTCCACTATCAAGAGTTTGCTTACAGCCATTCAAGATATGAAAGAGGGTGCAGTGCTGATGGTAGCATAGCTGGCACATACCTAAGTTGTTTTTCCCAGAGCTTAAGGTTAGCTGGAGTTGGGAGGGTGTTGTGGATGGAGTTCTCATGCAAGTAGTTCAGGAGACCACAGGTATAAAACTTTCTTCCATGACGTGTCTACCTGCATGACGCCATCCCGCGTAGTCCGGTTTCCTCGTGCTGCACAAGAGTACAGGTGAACAAGCATAGTTTCCTCATCAACATCTTTCACAAGACTGGTAAGGGCTTGCCTAGCGCCTGTGTTCCTGGGGAGTCATGTCTTTAATTAGTTTCTGGTTTGCTTTGTATCCAAATCCTGCTCTGTCTGTCTGTCCTCTGCACAATTCATTGATGATTAGGTGACACTCTTTATGTTCAATCTCTTTAACACCGTCCCCACGTGCACATTTTGCCTTCTTTTCCAGGACTTCATGGTACAGAGTCTGTGTGGTACCATCTTGTGAGTACTTATTAAGATGATATTTTGTCAGCTGCATGCATTTCACTGATGTAGTCAGTTTCTTCAACTCCATCCAGGCCATATTTCCCTCTTCTTCTATAGAAGGCACTAGTGGTGGTGTTTCTGCTGATGCCGGCCCACTTCTTGAGGTGCTTAGTACATGCAGCTTCTAATTTCTGTACAAAGCTAATCGGGAAGTTGTAGATTGTAAACTCACATGAAAGCCTTGGTAGTATTGCGTTGTTATACATCCAGAGTTTCATGATGCCATTGATCTGGCTTTTGTCTGTCAGTTTTAGCAGATGTTGTAGCTTTTCTGTAACTTGATTTCTTATGCCATCATCTTTTAGGTCTTCGTAGATTAGCTTTTCCAGAAATCGGACAGGTTGGCTGTGGATGAATGGACTAACATTGTGGAATTCAGGTATAATATAATGCATAGTAGTCCAATTTCTTGTTCCACGAGCTGGCTACCTATTTCGGGTCGATTAAAATAAACACGGAATTTAATAATTGCTGATAATGGGATTAATTGTTACTCAATCTAAAAAAGGCATTTGAAATTTATTCCTTTCAAGATCTATAAATATGCATTTAAGGGACATGATAAGCTTATTACAATAACTAAATGTTCGTAATTACCGACATAATGGCATAACGAGTGATCAGGAGCAGATCGAGTCAAGTAAGATTAAAATGATCGAGTCATCCTCAATACTTAATGCGCCCAGTCCAAGATGGTCGCCAATTAGTGGTTCAAAATTCTGCAGGCTTTACAAATGAGGAAATATTTTGGCGATGTTTTGCAAAGCATACTGATATAAACCCAGAGTGCAATCACTACAAGAGAAAATTAATACACTTTATTTTGATTTACTGTTAGCTGGTGGAAGTTACAATTACATCTCTGTCACCCTTTAACGTGCACTTTGCAAAACTTTTTGCCACATTTTTACAAGCATGTGGTCAGCAACAATGTATACCAAACTTTTGTTGATTGCAATCGATGTGACAGTCTTACAGATGCTAATACCTCAACTGTATGTAGCAGTTACGTGTAAAGTATCCATAACAAAATGCTGTTGATGTTTTGAAAAATCAGAAGTTATGTACATTCATAACATCCAAAGTTTCAAATATGTATTATGGTATGGGTTAACTTTTGTCCTCTATTTGTAGTCCGCACCCAAGGAGCCATTTAAGAAAATTTCACATTTTCTTGATCCATTCCTGGTTCTTTAAATCTTTAAAGGGACACTGGCACATTCTGAAAAGAGCGCGCCCTCATTTTTTTTCTAAAACCCCTATTTTTGCATGGTTGCACTGCTTTTACATGTGTTAACTCTCACCTGAAAAGATTAAGTTCAAATCAACACCTCAGTATGTGCAAATTGAATGATTTTGTAATAAAACCACTCCGGAGTGTTTTATTCAGAAAACCTATGTTCATGGTGTTAAACCACAAGATAATACACATTAGAATTGATTCCTGACCGATCCATCACCTTTATGGTTATAGAATCAATGAGTATGGGTCCATGATGTCATGTAATCAGTGAATTTTAACATATTTGGTAAAAAAATAAAATGTATTTTACAATAAAGGCCAAAATCACGGGAAGTCTTTGGCGTCATAATATGATTCTGTACTATAATACAAAATGTTTGTGTGTAAAAATGTGTTTAATGTTCTTCCTAGGTCCAAGTCAATCATTTGAGAGCAATTTGAAGGAATTTTATATTTGGTTGAAAATGAGCTTGGAAGAACCCTCTTTTGTGGAGCTAAATGGTTCACAAAGGAACCAAAACGTTCGTGAGACTTTACCATGTTTACAAAACCTTCTTTGGTTGTTTTTAAGGTTTTTTTGCCGAATTGGGTTTTCGGAACGTACATATTTTTGACTAATTTTATGGTATTGAGAACGGAATTTTGAGAAGTAACTTTTACATTTATGGCGGGCAGTTTTTGGCAAAGTGTGAGTCTTAGAACCGAAGCCTGCTCGAACTGGGGGTCTAAATAACTATAGAAGAAACGCGAACTGCGTGCGGTGTCTCAAATCAATAATTTACCATTAGCGACAAACGAATCATTTAGCTTAATCGCAAGACAATTTATTCTTTCCTGCATAATAAGAAATAAATCAAAATTCAAATTATTTAAAAGTAACACAATAATGCCTTCGATAGGCTCTAAGCATTCCGGTTTCAATTCACATGCGGAAAACCCCTCAGCCCTCGCCAGTGTCGTCATTGTTTGGAAGAAGAAAATAATGAAGAGAAAAGAAATCTAATAAAGATAATACTTCATATCTAAATATATCATCCAAGTTAGGCATTTCATCACCATGTGTTGGTGAAAATGAGTTAATTAGGGATTTCAATTCATGGTCAATGCCATCAAAATCCGGAAATAATCGCTATAATACCAGGATATTATCCAGCACTGAAAGATTTGCATTCTCTTAGCTTTTCTCGCGAATGTGCAAATTCGCTTTGACACAGTGTAGCGAGATTTAATGGACAAACCATACTAGAAATTGAAATACAATGTATTTGAAATTTGTAGTAGATATCGGCGACGACGCGTCGACTGTATAATCGTCCTGTTAACGATTTCAAATTAGTTGCAAATTGAACTACAATGATTAGTGTATATGCGGAGGATGCTGCCGAGGAATATCAATTTGTTTGTTTTAAGGGGGAAGATATTGGTTAAAATCGTTTTCCCCTTCCGTCAGTCATGTCACGCTAACCTGTCTCAAATTCGTTTGACATGATTGGATGGTGAAAGTAACTTGAACAATATTGTCATTGAAAGATCAAATCGGCGCGTACATTTTCATATAAAATAATAAATAAAATAATGCTGAAAATATTGACATGTGTCCATTTTTGTAAGCCTGTAACAAACGGAGATACAGAACTACTTTCGATTGGGTTATAAAGTCTTTCAATTTTATAAGTGCACAAACGGCTAAAACTTTACCCTTTTGGCCAAGGCGACTATAGTCATGATAATCGCTTTGAGATTAAATTTCTCCAAAATATCGTTTTTATATGCATTTTCATGACCATAATTCGAAATCAGAATAAAACAATACATACAAATAAGTACAAACAAGCATAGTTTTACGTACATATGCAGAATCTACCGGGGTTGGAATGGTACTGTTTTCCCAGGGAAAATGACGCATATTACATCATTAAAGATTTTTGTTTCAAACTCTAATGGGATCGGGTTGCTTACCACCGACCCTTTCAGCAATAGATAACGTAGAGTTGAATTAAATATATTTAGGCACATTTTTGAGCCAAATACATGCCAATGAAGTTAGTCTGGCTCATAAATGATGTGATAGAGATAATCCCTTCCTAAGCCGGACGAACTTGCTAGCGCCTTACTGACTCTTTATGCGTCTCTTATGGTCATAAATGCCACCATTGATGTTTAAAGTTTTTGAAGCGGGAATTAGTCCGTCTCAAACTTACAAGATGTCTGTGACCAGTAGGCCTATCGTGACTTTAAAACCAAACCCCGAACAAAACACCACCAACCAAGCAAACAAGAGGCCTAAATGCCCGTATTTGATAAGAATTTGGCCGAAGTATCATCATCGTATAAATACCTCGGTTGGAGTAGATTTAATATAGAATCTATAAACCTAAAACATCCGAAGTACATTCGAGACTGATTTTCACCGGGTCGACCGAGCTATGATGAAAACAACTGACCTTATTCGTTACTCAAATTATGCAAATAACTTGATCCATGCAGACTAAATCTTGACGTAATTATTTGATTACAACTCGGGCATGGGGGATCTAAAATTATAATGTTGATACAATTCGTTTTGGTTTTGTAAGATTCTTACTTCACAAAGGCCTATATTATTCACTGAGTTTGAACAAATTCAGTTAAATTAATTTTCATCAAGTCACTTCGAGTGGGGGGGGGGGCCGGGTTGCATAAACATGATGAAAAGTAAATCATTTTTACATATGAATTTTTGTAGGCATTTTGGTTTTTGTCAAATTCTTACTTCACACATTTTGATCGACAATAAATAAAACATGAAATTGAGTTTTGTTCCCCATCTCATCTTTTCCTTACAATTTATCCCCCATATTGTACCCTTCCCCAAGTTCCCGGCCCGAACATCACCCCAGTCTTCAACAAAAAACAGACGACATAGACGGGACTTTAACCAAAAGACGGGCGCCAGTACCCACGGCGCCCCGAAATCCACCGGCCTTGTACAACTGCCCAGATGTAACAACGGACCTCTCAATCACGTAGATCGTATCTCGTATCTAACCATCAGACAACAGAATTGGTATATGCTTTCGCCGCTTATTAGCCAAAATAACCTTTTTCTTGCTACACGTGCTATGCATTTCCTATATGTACAAATTATATATGAAGCTAATTTTTGGATACTTAGAGTTTATACAAGAGGTGATTTAACTGCAAAAGACTTTAATGACCATATTCATAAAAACACCATTTGAAATTAACAAGTGCCAAACCTATGATAAAATCAATCTAAAATATCAGAAATATAATTTTTGTCGCAATCTCACTCGATTTAATGTTATATGACTGTAAAATTATTGTTAATAATGATTCCTGATTCAGATTCTGTTTGTCTTCTGATTTAGAGGCCTATATAAATCAACAAATTAAGCAGTTTCCTACAGCCATAACCAATGACTACCGTATTTGAAATTATTACAGTTATATCTGTCATGCCTGAAATGCGTTCCAAAGTATACTTAAGCTTTAGGCTCATGGATGTTTTGAACATGTCGAGTGAGAAGATGCTGAGATTATGTGCATCCGGAGGTATATAGGCACCGCTCCAAAACACTGACTTGATTAGGCCTATTTCTTTAAATCTATAAAACAATAAGAAAGGGAGCCTAAACTTGTCTTGAAATACATAATCGCGTAGACCATGCCTTGGATACATCATACATCTGTAACAAATATACACCCACTAACTAATAATAAAGCCTTTGGGCCATTTGCTGTCGCGGTTGTTGTAACTTGTAAAATCTGTTGACTTTTTCGAGACATCATTTTGCAGTCACTGTGCCCACATGCATGCAATGTAAAATGTTTACTCGCTGTGCACATGTTCTGTGTTTATGCTTAGAGAACTCATGCGACCTTACTTGTCATGCTTATAGCCATGCTTGGATCGTTTGATTATAACATTGTTGCTCTTAGGCAACATGTATTTTTTAATTTTGTTTACTACTTACAGACTGACAGACTGAGACGGAGAGACAAACATTTTGTAAACCATAATATTTATTTTTAAGAGAGAGGTCTATGCTCGAGCAATGGGATACTGAGAGAGAGCGAAAGATGAGAAAAGAGAGAGAGAGAGCGAGACGGTGGGAGAGAGAGCGAGAGAGGGCGAGAGAGATAGAGAAAGAGAGAGAGAGGGGAAGAGAGAGAGAGAGAGAGGGGGGTAATCAGACAGGTAAGCAGGAAGACAGAACTTGAAGATACAGCAAGCGCAAAATTTCTGAACTTGGAAGTTGACACACATCCTAATCAACTTAGGCAAGTATCAGGAGATCATCCCAATGATCGGCTGTACTGAAAGTATTAAGTAAACATAACGGAAAAGTGATGAATTGAAACGAAGAAAGGAAAAGAAGAAATAAACTTCAATGCATTTAACCTACTTTTGGGGTAAGCATTGACGGCGCCAGGTATTTAAAAAAATGGGGACTAAGGGCAAATCTGGTTTTTGAATGTGGCAATATTTCCGCATTTTTACAGTTTTACGTTCAGCTACTTTCAGAAGAAAACATTATGTTCTATCAATCTATACTTTGAACACGTAATTTCAAATTAGACATGGATCTTCCAAATGTACACTCTTTTCAAACGACTCAAAGTTCTGCATCTGGATAGCAGGCAACGAACCTGTCTTGGCCGATCTGTTTCTTATAGAGCCAATACGTGTATCTTGCACTTAGGCTCACAGCATTATAACTAGTTATTTAATAGTCATTATAGATGTACATTTTCTCTTGTGCCATCTTCTCAAATGCTACACACTATGATAGAAAACCCGCCCTGTCTCAGAGTCCCTAGTTATAAAACTAATTAAAGCAGCTGAGAACTATACATTTAAAACATCTCCAACCATATTGAGTTTAGGCCTAGTACAAGTTATGTAACCATAACGCTAAACCCATCTCCTAACTCTGATATACCCTATATAACCTTATCATGCAAAGTGCATGGTTCGCCATTTAATAAAGTCTCGAACTGGCAGTCAGATAAACGAGGATGTTTTTTGGGGGGTATGTACAATACATTCACCTCTTGCAAGGTCATTGGTTTTGTTTAGAAAGATTCGAACCTAAACAAACTGTTTCATATTGTTGCCAATTCGAATTCGGTTTTCCTGTGTATTTTGCTCTACACATTGTAAAAATAGTGTCTTGGTATCACATTTAAAAGTGCAACGACAGAATTTACATGCCAGGTGTCCCTAAAAATGTGGAAATTCTGATTTTTGCACTAATGTGAAGCTTCAAAATATCCCCATGTGAAAATTCTTTGGTACAAAAATTTGAAATATCTAATTTACTATTGGAGCAAATTCAGCCTATGTTTTATACTGAAATTAAAGTCTGACTCAGAGATTTCAGAATATAATTTTTTAATATATTAATTAAAAATAGTCAACTAGAACTAAAGATAGTCACCTAGAATGCTCAATTCCAAAGTTTGAGATGAATCGGATTTTTCGTTTTGATGCAGTAAACATTTATGTGCATATAACAGTGCCATAGGATACTGTGTATAACAAAATTTCCGGATCCGGAATTTTTAAACAAAGATGTGATTTTCTATATGAAGGACTTCGATTTGAGCTTAGCTATTTCACACAGTGATTATTATATGGACAAGCATTATGTACATGGAAAAAACACAATTTGTTTGAAAATTGAGGGCGCCCTCATCGGGAAATCTCTGAGTCGGCCTTTAAGCAAATCGAAATCGCCTTTTGTTTTCAATTTTAAGGCATTTCTGTAGCCAAATATCGTTGAAAATAACAAATCTATTGGGGTCTTATCCATATGAAATCACTACATATGACACAATGTACGGATGCCCAAAATCTCTCGTTTCACCTTTAATGTCTTGGCAATAGACAAGTTTCAACAATAGAAAAGAAAATAGAATAACGAATATCTTGTCGCCGTACGCGACCAATAACAATGAAAACACAACTTTAAGACACGAAGACATGTCCTCCATCAAGTCATATCTCAAAACTGGCTTCAAATACACGTCTATACACAAATACGAAACTGAAGTGTCGGACATGAAAGCATCACTTATGTTTGAGTGTCTTACGTCCACGTACGTAACATTTGGACACGTCTTGCATAGAGACATGACTTTGTGTCTAACTAGACTGTGTCTCAAAACTGACATCATGAAGTGTTTATTGCCAACACACCATTTTACAGTGCACTTTAGAAGTTTTTGTTATCTACATGCACCGTTATGCCTGTTTTAAAGATTTTAAAGATTTCCTTGGATGATTGACATTTTGTGAATTTGTTACCTGGAAGTAAACTGGACAAACCTACAAAAACACCCTTCAGTTCAAAATGTTTTAAATAGCATAAAATATCATCAAGTATGATTTTATATACTCAATTACTCCATTCATAATAGCCTTATTTACCGCATTAGTTAAAAGATCTGTAGTTCGAGGATGCATCCGAGCTTGTTTTCCATTATGATGGAATTATCCTGTAAAATGAAAAAAGTCAAGTGTGTGAAAATACAGTATTTTACCGTCACACTGCTAAAAATAATTACCACGCTGTTGTGTCAGGAGCGAACATGGTCGAAAATTGGTAAAATTTTACCAATTATTAAGTCAAAAGTACACAATATTGTGTACCTTGCTCGACAGATTGGTGACATTTTACCAATTATTTGTGTCAAAGGTACACGATGCTGTGTATTTTTTTCACAGATCTGTGCAACATTTTACCAATATGTCGACCATGTTCCCTCCTGACACAACAGCATGGTAATTATTTTTAAGAGTGCAGTCATGAAAGTTTGCAGTGATTTCTAAAAGTGTATAAGTGTAGCCTATAGCTCTAGCATGTCTAGGAAGAACGAAATTTACAATAGATTTAGGGTTAGATTTAGCATCATGAGGCTTAAGTCGAGAGTTAATAAGGTTAAGGCATAGGTTTCGAGTTTGAGTGAGGGCATGGTAAGAGTTTTAACTGCTTCCTTGCTAAGATAAGAGTTTTAAAATGCTTGCTTACTTGGTAAGAGTTTTAAAATGCTTACTTATTCTCATATACACGTAAAAAATTGGTCCACTGTTTAGCCTGTAGTGGTCACTCCAAACGTAACATGCATAGGGCCTATACTATA
>JAMKCH010087859.1:5991-20867 GCA_023653785.1 Ophioderma brevispina | reverse complement strand
CATATGTTTGAGTATTTACTTTGCAGCATTCATCACGTGCTGATTCGCTGATTCCCGATGACCCGGAATCTTCTACGCAATGAAGAATCAACCACGAACTGAGAATTTTCTCGAGCCAGAAAGTGATAGGATTATCCTCGGAAGGGCCACTTGAGAGAATATGAATAACAATTGCAATTATGGGGCGGCAGATAGATCGTTCAAACGTCAAGTGGGTCGTTGTGGTTCCTTCTTTATCTCTTTCTTCCATGGTATTATTAATCAATTTTCATCTGAACACACACAGGCTGGCAAGGCCTGATTTTGGGGGTTTTGGGGACACCTCTGCTGTCATAACAATTCATATACCAAAATGTTCCTGAAAGTCTGTGGAATAAAATCTGGGTGAGCCATCTTGCAGATGTGGATGTTAAAGTGACCTTTTGTTACATTTTAGGCAACATTCTTCTTTTGAAAAACACTAAAGAAGCACCTCCTATTTGAAGTATACAACAAACACTTGTGTGTAATTCTTGTTCAAAAGAACCTATAAAAATTTTTTGCAATATGATCACTGATTTAAGCATAGAAGTAGCAACCTTACTGTCACCAACTTACACCCACAACCCATTTTCTGTCCACACCCACATTTGACTAAAATGTCAAATTATTGTCCATTACTGATTTGAGCCATTTCCACCCCCAGAAGTAATTTCTACATGGGATATTTATACAAAAAGATTTAATCAACACAAAATGTATGCCAGTGTATTGAGATGAATGTTTGAAACAAAAAAGTCAATCACAAAACTTTTCTGTGACCTACAGTTCTTCTCTGGGGACTGGGGTCAAAGGTCACTTTAACATCCAGGTCTGAAAAATGGCCCACCCAGATTGTATTCTTCAAACTTCAAGGAACATTTTGGTATACAACTTTCTGTGACAGCAGAGGTGGCCCAAAAAACCTCTAATGTAAACCATTAAAAAGATATAAAAGGAAATAAAATACAAAGGGATAGAAGTTGAAAATATGTTATGCATAGTATCAACTTGATTTACGGCCAACACTCTTTTACAGTCAAAGAGTGGGCCCGTACTTTGCTCAGATCCCGGAGCATCATTAGCAGGATAATGATGAGGTCTAATGCACCATGACGTGTATCAGTTAAAAGATTCGTCAAAGTGAAGAAGATGCTCATGCAAACAGATGGCTGGCCGCTTTACGCGTGGTATTTTTTCGCCATTTTTTTTGTAATTGTCTGACTCTTAAATGCGCTTCTTTTCATATCCAAAAAAAAAAATTAAATTAGCGGGGGTCCCATGGACCCCCCCCCCCCCCTTGGGTACTAACGGAAGTCATCTAAGAATATTTTTAAAAATCGAAGAACCGTAGCCAAATTATATACATATAAATAAACAATTATTACTAACAATAAAAATAATGAAAACAAATGATTTCATTGAGAACGTTGCTAAACCTTTACTGTACCAACTCTTTGGGGAAATGACGTACATTTTTGCAACACCCGTAAAAATACAAGATTGTCTAAAACTGCAAAATTTGTGTTAAATATATAAAATTTGGTTCTTCTAGAGTAGATATCAACACAAGTTTTCAAAAAGTTTGATGTAAGTGTGAGGCTTATTGGAATTTTCCCTCTTTGTGCCCAATTTTCGTGTCTTTTGAAAACAATGATTTCAACCTAATTTGCAACCAAAATAATACATTTCATTTTTATTGCTGATTTAGTGTTGTCTTATGGCCCCTTTACATGTGAATTTCATGCAAAAAATCTGTCGGGAAAGTGGTGTCCTTAGTGTGGGGTCCCATGGAACCCCCCTCCCTTTCGGGCACTAACGGGAGTGAAAACCCCTTGGTCACTTAAGTGTTAAACGACGCACAGGCTCAGAGAACAAGTATATTATAAATAGCTTTTACAAAGAAGTGGAATCCATGACGAAACATATTTTGTAATTACGAGTGGTGCATATTACGCAAAAGAGGTCTATGTAGAACCATTCTTTATATGCTCTGAGCCTTTGCATTTATGTCATGTCGTATCTGTTTTAGTGGATGATACGGCCATCAACAGACAAGGAAATACACACCAAATTCTCCTTATTATAATTGTAATATTGTATTAAATTTAGATAGCCAAAACACATGAATTTAAATAAAATCATAATACACGTAAGGTTCATATTTGTTTAGATTAGAGGACGCACTCAGCATTTTTTAAAAATCACTTCATCTTCTAAAACAGATTATGTTCTGACGTAAATAAAAAGGTTTAAAATATGTAAAGAGAAATCGTATTATGGTTCTTCACATATTTTGTGCAACATGCACCACTCAGAAAAACAACAAAGTGCGTGTTTCAACACGATTATACCATGTTATTTATATGAAATTTAAAAGCACTATCAGTGTTTTGCCAAAACAGAACCCCCCCAAAAAAAATCATCAAAAATCCGATATTTGCAGCTCTCTAACAAGTACAGGTGTCTTAAACATACCTTACAAGTGATAGACCAAAAACATCCTAATAAGGCCAATATCAGATATTTTAGTCATTACTGTCTTTATGGACACTAACAACACGTAATTGAATGGAGATTCATATATAGAACACAGCTTGTTCTTCCTTTTCTATCAGTTTTTCAGTTGGACTTATCCTACGGTTTTAAGCTATTCCTGCAAATTTCAAATATTTTGACTCTTTCGGGCGGATCACTGATAGTGCCTTTAAGGGAGAGCAGGTTTAGACCCATGCCCAGTACCCACTATTTTAATAAAAAGTCGTCTACAGTGATGTTTCAACTTTGACAGTTGGTTTACGTTTGAAAATATTTAATATATCTGAATATTTTTGTCTAAAAGTATGAAGAGAATACAAAGGTGTTTACTACATGAATACAATGGTTTTCAGGTTCTTTCCTAGCACAAGTAAAAACACAGAATAACGTTTTAATGTTTTCACGTGCTTCTCTGAATGTTCATTTGATTGTTTAAACGTCGTTGTACATTACTATAAAATCAAGACTAATTACTGTTAAATTAACACTACTTTCGGCAGTATTACCGAAAGTGGGCATGGGGTTGGGCAGCAGAAGACAAGTGGCGAGTCTATAATTTTCCAGATAATTTTGCATGATATGTTGTTTTCAGCTTAGTCTACTCCGCAGACCTTTTTTATTTCATTTTAAAACTCTGGGCAGTGGTTTCATTTAGAAGTCCCAAGTATGCAAGTGAGCTTTTTGAATAGAATCTCACGCTCTACAGCACATCGCACATGCACATCTTACACAGCATATTTGTTACGGAATAAACCTCATTTGCATCAATGGGACTTCTTAAAGGAGAACCCGTACAGCGAATAATATTAAACAGTATACACTATAAAATAATTATTGACCACATATCGAGTGGTTTCATAGAAAAACGGAATTATATAACCCTAATAATGAATTAAAACCATCTACTCTGACCATGTGCTATTTAAAAATCGCGCTAGTGTATAACGTGTTATACGATACGACCGGCACGTTCAGGTCATACATGCCATAGGAAATACACATTATGAAAGCATCATGTGTGAAGATGTATGACGCTACTGTGCCGTCCGTATCGCATAACAAAAAACATATACAGTAGCGCGAATTTCAAATAGCGCATGGTCAGACAATATGCTTTGAATTCGTTTTATGGTTAGTACAATTCCGTTTTCCCATGAAACCACTCCATATGTGTTCAATATTTGTTTTTATAGCGTATATTGTGCAAGTTATTCTTGATACAGGTTCTCCTTTAATGAAACCTTTACCGCAAATACTCTCAATCCTATCGCCATTTCTCGCAATTCACAGTACGGTGCGCCGCCAACGTTTGCCCTCGAAGAGGCGGTGATTTCCCGACGCATCATGGGAAAAAGTCGACATTCACAGCCCAATGGAGGTTAGACTGCGATGATAACCCTTTCGGTCAAAAAATGGACTGGCAAGGGTAACCGCTGGGGGGGGGGGGTCACCGTTTTGCATGTGAGAATTAAGGTTGGATCAAAAAGTAAAACTAAGCACCCGTGCGAGTGACTACGCTACACGTAGGCGCCAGCCTATCTGACCCTTATTCATACTTTTGTTACCAGTTTTAATAATTTTTAGCACCAATCCGAAAACAATATGCCTTTGTTCTAATTGCATATGTTTTTCATTAAAATGATAATCACTACTACTTATTTTCACATGTATTGTTTGTTAATTTGTTTTAATCGACAACGAATGAGAACAAAATAATCTTAGAGAACATCCTCAGCTGCGAACCAGGGATTAGTGCTACTCGTCTGGCGTTTAGTTGCGTTCATCTCCCAACCACAACACCCCTATGTTCAGACAAGCTCTTCTTAGCATTGCGATCAAACCAAGACTTCATTGAATATCCAGCCTTTATGACGATCTTCATCAGCATTATAGCGTCCCCTTCTGCGGTGTGCTGGCCATTAGGTAGTGCGCCGAAATCTTGACGATAGATTGACCAACTTGTAGCCACCTCTGCCGGTATTTCCAAGCTGGAGTTCACGAAAGGCTTGGAGGCTGTCACCGCATCGAACGGTCAAGTCAGGTGGTAGCATAGCGCCAACATTTGCAAGGTTACGTGCAAGAAGAGGAAAGTCATACCTTTCCCCGTTGTGTGCTACCAGGCAGATCGGTTGCTCTTGACGCTGTAAGAAGAGCAAAATTTGTCGTCCAATTTCCTCATTGAAAAGAGTCTTGCCAGAGCTCTGTAGCATGTCCCGTTTCAGTCCTGATATATCTTGAGCAGTTGCCGCAACCTGCGTGATATAGATTTATATGTGAAGAAATAATTACTTATTAAACATGTTGAATTAAAATAAACAAGCATAGTTCCAATTTGTTAGGAGGATAACTAATTGCTAAAAGATGCTTTTGATTGTTCTGCTGAGAAAATGGTATTAGCTTTCTTGGAGGAATTCTGCTCATAAATACGCACAATAAACATGCGTAGAAAGTGGTTTTGAAAACACTTCATGTGTCTTATATACCAATAGGACCAAATTAAAGGACTTGATCTTACGCATTTAGATATTTCGAAAAGTAATGCTTTAAACGCGTCAGGTATTCGAGTTAAAATTAATATTAATCTATTTTAGAATGTTGGAATAATGGTGCTGAAAATAAAGTTTTTAGTGTTAAATGAGAGTATGGGTCTGAGGAAATGCCCACCTTTTTAATGAATTTAACGAATAAGTGGGTATTTTCCTTTTTTCTTTGTCAAACTCACTGAGTTGAAGTGTTCAAAAGGTGCTACAAAATCTAAATACATGGATTTTCAGTGTAAAGCTTTCTTGATGGAAAAAAAGGTCAGTGCGCATGCTATTGCGACCCTTTTCTCAACAAAATAATGCATTATGCCTTTAAGGATATAAACAAACACACATCCCGCTTTACAAATTAAACATGTCAAGCATTTTAAGATACGGCTACGTTAAGTATGATGAAGTTATACAACCAGAACCGGTCTCCGTTTTTATTATTTGTATCATTATTTTAACCAGATACATGATCTCGTTTCGACCTACCTCTTCGCCTGGATCGATACAGAGCACAAGTTTATCGACGATTCTTGGTTCAAACGTCCCAGTGGCCATGGCGTTGGCCATGGCTTTACGATGTACAGATACAAGTGCAATTTCAATGATTTCGTTATTTGCATCAAGTCCAGAGGTTTCCAAATCTAGAAATACAAACGAAGCTAACGCCGTTGATTTAGTAGTATTCGTTTGAGCTGCAGAAAACATCTTTGGACAGTGTTGTTATTAAAATGAAGTTTAGATTGAAATAAGTTTTATGCCACAATCATAACCAGTTGTACTAAATGTACTAAAACGTTGGCTCTTTGTAAAGGCTGATTCAAGTAGTTAGAACATAACACCCACGTAAAACAAATACCAGGTAGGCAGTCTTGAAACAGTATTACCAAGATAACAATCTGATGTTCAATTATTCGTTTTCATGCCCAAGGTCAGGGATGAATTCGGTGAATTCCCGTTCTGTTGACGCAATCTGGGGATCCATCGAAATCCTTTGTTGATAACATCATGTATCATTTGTAGTGCCAAGGCCACTATGTGCCAACTAATTTGATGGGAGTGTTATGCAAACATTGATTACACAAAAGATAGCACTTAAAGCCTCCAAATTTAGTCCAGGCTACAGACCATGTGACCTATATTAGTATATTTTTCAACGGTTTCTAGACCATTTTTTTCCTGCTGAATTGAATCCGATGGATGCTAGACAAAAAACCTCGAGCATTTTCAAAGAAACGCAAAAATTCAAAATGGCCACCAAAACACTAAACACTCATATGTTAATTATTCAGAAGTTGTAATTGTTTGGCCTGTCCAGTCAAAACACCCATTTTGACCAATTAAAATATGATTCATTAATTACCTAATTAAGAGATTCCATATGGCCGCCAATACAACAAATCATCTGAGATTTATCTACTTTTGACCGAGAATGGTAACTTGGTATTCATACCAATGCTTTAGCAATCAATATATTAATTGAAACCATTATGAATAACATTCAACAATTTGATAATCAAATCAATGAACCATTCAAGATGGCTCCCAAATGGCAAAATTCATTACTATATAACCAAGTGCTGCCATGTTTGTGTATATCACTATAACTAATTAAGATTTAAATATCATAACATAATCAAAGTGATTGATATCTGCACGATGCCATCCAAGATAGTCGTTCAATATGGCTGCAAATACCAATCAGTAAAGGTCAGTAATTCATTCACGATGTAGGCTAAAGATATTTGTTTTTGCTTCCAAAAATCCCAAATTGAGTCGTTATTCATCAAATATCCCAATAATGGACGCCAAAGGACGCCCGACACCTACCAAAAACAAAGAAACATATATCTCTAGACTATTAGTGATCGGATTTTTTGCCGCTTAGTTAGTGCCATTTCCAGCCATATTGGCCATCCATGGCATCTTAAATGTATCGGTTTCTCTGATTACCTAATGATGTGTACCTTAATTGGTCTGATTGACTTACAGGGATATACACAAACATTGCAGTACTAATTTGGGACACAGCTATCAATTATAGCCATCTTAGAGTATCCGAAAGAATTTATAATAAGATTTAAAAAAAATATTTCTGATGGTTTTAACTACTTCCTTTACTGTCAAACACGAGGATAAATACCAAATTACCAACCTGTAGTCAACACAACAGTACATCACGATCAGACACTTTATTTGTATTGACGGCCATATTGGATTCATTGATTACGTGGTTACAAAATCATATGTTAATTGGTCACAACTGAATGTTTTAACGAGACAGGCTGAAAAATTACAACTTTTGAGAAATGTTTTTTTGTTTTGGTGGCCATTTTGATTTTTTGCGTTTTTATAAAAATGCTCAAGGTTGCTCGTCTGACATCCATCGGATTCAGAATCAGCATAAAAACCTGGTATAGGAACCGTTACGCTTTGAAAAACATATATATATCTAATAAAACAAGGTTGATATTAGTTATCAATGAATCTGTAGCCTGGACTAATTGGCATGTGTCATGGTAACTAAGCTTTTAAGACAGTCAAAAAATTTCCTTATTTTAATCCAATGAGCTTCACCATTAATTTTTTATCCAAATCGTAGCAATTTTAAAATGTGACCCTTGTGCAATTGAAATTGATCCCTTTTATTAATATATGGTGTTTCAAACCTGTAACTCTAAAGGCCCTTTCATACTTCCACTGCACTGCAATGCAGTGAGTTGCATTGTTCGAATACCAATCTCTGCGCAAGATACTGCAATGCAGTACTGCAACAAAGTTAAATTCGTTTTAACTTGCATTGCAGTGGGTTGCATCAAGTTGCAGTAGAAAGTGATCAATATATCGGTACTGCAGCAGCACTGCACTGCATTGCAGTATAAGTATGAACGGACCTTAAGGCTTTTAGGCTGTAGATATTACAAACTATAATGCGGTATACTTTCTAACATGATTGGATCAATTTAAAAATTTGAGCCCTGTGCATTTTTGTCTAGATCGTCCTCCTTAAGACGTCATTTGCAGCACTTAAGAAGATGGTGTCCAGGCCAGATCCAGGGGTCCCTCTCAGGCTGTCTACAGATTTGATCACTCAAAGCATTTGTTACAAATGGCTGCTAGCATCCCGGATCGATTAAGGCAAAAAAGCCTGTATATGTAACAGTATTAATTTGCCTTCCATTTAGAGCTAAGAATCGCACGAAGATCGGATATTCTTATCGTTTTTGGTGAAACTTACATTTGTCGCCTATTCTACAATGTACATTGAAATTGGTAGTTTTGCTGCTATGTGAGCTTTATGACGTCGTTCTGACGTAATAACAAGCATGCTGTTTCTCATTTTTGGTATTAATAGAAAGTGGAAAGATCTATTAGCTATATATTGGCACCAGAAAGTATCTGCGGCATTCTGACATGATACTTTGTTCATCGCTTCAGAAAGGAATGTGGTTGTCACCTCACTCCATCCATCGCTTTAGGATCACTCTGTATCTTACCTATACTCCGGTGGTGCTTGGTTTTCTTTTTTTTTTTTTGCATGAAAAGAAGTGTACATGTCAATTGACAATTACAATAAATCATTTGGCACCAGGAAAGGGGTTTCAGCAGGGTAAAAAAATAGAAGGGGTGGTAACCCTTGGGTAGAAAGACGAGGGTTATACTTTTTATCCCGTTCAGGTAAAAAAAGTCTCAAAACAATTTAAAAAATAGTGCGCCTTCTAGATGTTTCCAAATTAATATTTTTTGCATGGTTATAAAGCTTTTATATACATTAGCCCTCACCTGAATTGAAATTATTAATCCCAAAGCAGCGCGCTTATGGGTAAACAGAACGATTTTATAATTAATGTCGCTGACCACATTAATTCAGCAGACGACGCGGAAATGGCATGTAACACAAGAAAACACACACCAGAGTTGATTCTAACGACATGCACCTTGCCTTGTTTGACCTGTCTGTGACCTTTGTGGTTTTAATATCAATGTGTACGAGTCTATGATATTCATGTAATTGACACATTTGTTGATTAAAGTTACGGCAATCTTAAAAGTTAGCCTACAAATAACCCGGATGTCTTAGCCTCAAGATTATTAATGTTCCTGTCCCTATCCGCTTGTGGGTATGTTATTGTTATGTATGTTTTAAATATATCTCTATTCTTCCAATGACCTAGACTGTCATTTGCGAGCAAACTGAAGAAATTTCATATTTTCTGAAAATGTGCCTGTACCGCTTTAAAACTTCAAAGCTTTTAAAAAATCGATATTTTCTTAAATCCAAGTACTTAACGACATTCAAACTTAAGTTGATGCGTAAAATATTTGCATAATATGCAAATTAGTTGTCGGAAATTTAAAGTCGCATAGGGTCGGTTTCGACACTATGTGTAGAGTTCGTGTTCAATGTTGAGCCAACATGTGCAGATAAAAGTTAGTATATATGTGTGTGTGTGTATTCCAGAGAAATTTCCGTGTGTGTGTGTGTGGGTGTGTGCGTTGTATATGTATGTGTACACATGTATGTACAGGTTGAATAGGTAACTAGTGGATGAACAGTGGAAATATCATCAAACTTGATTATTGTTGGATTCTTGCCTTGAATTGGCAACAGGCAATGGTGAGCAGAAATTAGGCTTCTTTGAATGTTCATTTAACTTGGACAATATTTTACTGTTAAGTTAACACCATTTTCAGTTAGATTTAAACTATTTTACAGTAATATTAACAAAAGTGAGCTTGGGCAGCAGCATCGCAATTAAATTTGGGGCTTGGTTTATATGGTATTTTGAAGAAAATCACCACCAGGGCCTTTAACTTTAAACCATTACTTATAGAAAGACTTTGAATGCTACAAATGTTTTTTTCATTGTCATTGTCGTCGTCGATCAGGTTTTATAAATTTAGTAAAATTGTCATTAGTTTTAATATAGGTTTTCCCAGTTAGTTTAAAACATTTTTCATTATATTTCATATCTCGTTAAGTTGTTTTCCAAGAAAACGGAAATGTGCGTTTGTTTAAAACGATTTCTTACTTGGTCAATTGTATTAAACATTTGATCAATAAAATTAACTTTATTTTCATATATTTTCGTCAAAATCAATTTAATTTTGTCTCAACCAAGGCATATCATCTGAATGTACAAAGCAATTTCGTCTTTGATCATTTAATTTCACATTTTGCTCAGTATATTTCGTCTCGTGTTGTGTATGTATAGGCCATGGTTAAGAGTTAGGCCTATAACATCAGCAAAATTTATCATAACCTACCTTTCTACCTACCTTTCTTTCTTTCTCTCACCTCATTTTTCTTTCTTTCACCTTATTTTCCTTTCTTTCACCTTATTTTTCTTTCACCTCATTGATCTTTTTCTTTCACCTCATTCGTCGTCTTCCTTCACCATCATTTGGTTTTCATCTCATTTTTCTTTCTTTCACTTTTTTTTCACATCTTTTGTTTACTTTCTTTTGCCTCATTTTTCTTTTTTATATACTTTTTTCATCAATATTTTTTTTTTCTTTTTTCTGTTTTATTTTCCTAATCTTGTTCTGTATTGTTTGTGCTTGGTATATAAACAAAGGAAAAGACAGAAAAAATATAAATTTTGCTGATGTTACAGGCCTACCTTTTAGTCATGGCCTATACATGCTGCACACGAGACGAAATATATTGAGCTAAAAGTGAAATTATATGACCAAAGACGAAATTGCTTTGTATATTCAGATGATGAGCCATCGATACGACGAAATTAAATTGATTTTGACGAAATTGCATGAAAATAAGTTTAATTTTAGTGATCAAATGTTTATTATAATTGATCAAAGACGAAATTGTTTAAAACAAATGCATAATTCGGTTTCCTTGGGACGAAAAACAACTTAACGAGATATGAAATATAATGAAACATGTCTTAAGTTAACTGGGAAAACCGACAGCACCGATCCATTGGTTTGCCTTAAAATGAACACATATAACTATAATTGACTATGTTTTTAATTAAAATTCGACAATCATTACTATTTGTTTTAACACGTATTGCTTGTAGGTTGATTTTAATCGATAACGTGCAAGTTTTGTTTAAATACTTGTCAAATCAAATTAGTTTTCCAACTCATTCAAGAGTAGCCCTAATTGTTTTTCAAACAAAGAATAACAGCAAAGTAATCTTAGAGAACATCCTCAGCTGCGAACCAGGGATTAGTGCTACTGGTCTGGCGTTTGGTTGCGTTCATCTCCCAACCGCAACACCCCTATATTCATATAAGCTCTTCATGGCATTGCGATCAAACCAAGACTTCATTGAATATCCAGCCTTTATGACGATCTTCATCAGCATTATAGCGTCCGCTTCTGCGGTGTGCTGACCAGTAGGTGGTGCGCCGAAATCTTGACGATATAGATTGACCAACTTGTAGCCACCTCTGCCAGTATTTCCAAGCTGGAGTTCACGAAAGGCTTGAAGGCTGTCACCGCATCGAACGGTCAAGTCAGGTGGAAGCATAGCGCCAACATTTGAAAGATTACGTGCAAGAAGAGGGAAGTCATACCTTTCCCCGTTGTGTGCTACCAGGCAGATCGGTTGCTCTTGACGCTGTAAAAAGAGCAGAATTTGTTGTCCAATTTCCTCGTTGAAAACAGTCTTGCCAGAGCTCTGTAGCATGTCTCGTTTCAATCCTGATATAACTTGGGCAGTTGCATCAACCTGTGTGATACAGATTGATATGTGAAGAAATAATATTATTAAACATGTTGAAATGGAAAACAAAAATAGTTCAAATTGGTTAGGAGGATGAAGTGGAAAATTCATGACAACTAAACAGGGCCGGTGTGGCAGGAGATTGTCCTCCGGACTCACATTCCGCCTACAACGGTGAAGAATAGGGCACTCGATTCCGTTGACTCTTCACGCAACATTAGTTTCACGCCGATTTATTCCGTTGTCATCTATGGAGCACGGACTATGGTTCCTGCCGGACCATATCTCCTTTTACACCGGGTTTACATTTTGCATCTCCTTGGGGCTCAGGGCTCCAGATGGATTTGAATCACCTACAATTTGAAGCAGCCATACCCACTGAATTTGGACAAACCTTTGAAAACACCCAAACCTCTGGTCCCCTTTCTTAGTCATATTATAATAACCATACTGCATAGTTTTCGCAATAATATTTTTCTCATTTGCCAGTCGTCTTCATGCTTCAAAAGTGTATGGTGTGTTCCGGGCTCCCTCCTTATCGTATACCATAATCACGCTTCCTTCCTTTCTTTCTTTTTTCATTTCTTTTTGTGGCCGGCTTCCTTTAAAGCTCATAGACTTTGCCTACCCATGCTATTCATGCCATCCGCTAGCCACATCCTTTAAGATACATTTTTTTAATATAAATGTGCACTTTATTGGTTGTAGAACACCTACTGATAACGTATCAAAAGTTTATTAGAAAAATAAAGAGAAAAGAAAACCCAAACTAAGTTTTGATCTTGCCTGTTGTCTTTTATCAGTCCTATATAGAAGAATGCTTGGATTCTGTCGTGCACGGCCGAAAATACTAAATCATATGTTTTTTCCTCATAAAGACGACGTTTCCGGCTTATTCACTTCAGGTGTAATTTAATGCATATACAAAACAAAACAAATATCGGGGGAGCACTTTTCTAGAAATGTCCTCGTGTCTCTTTAAATGTTGACACTTAGATAACACTTTATTTCCCTGTGAATTTTATACCATGCTGTTCGAATGTGCGAGGGGAAATAGATTGTTAGAATTATGTAAGCCATGGTCAGTTTTTGTGTCGCTAGTGTGAAGAAACATATAGGGATCACTTTGTCCACTGTTGTGAAAAAGGGTTAATATTTGCTTGTAATATCCGCATACGTCAATGGATTTAAACCAAACTTGAATCATTTGTTGATGAGGTCAAAGGTCACATACGAAGGTCAAAAGTCGTGAGGTCACGTTGTAAGAACCAAGCTTGATTAATGGATATTACACACAAAACATTATCATTGGCCAAACGAGTCATAACTAGCTCAATTTCTGCTTGCAAAAAATAATTTCAGCGAGCTGAAATTCAGAATTTCAGCGAGCAAAAATTTATCCAATCAGATTATGATACTGGCGGCATTGACCAATCAAATAAAGTTTTTTTCAGCGTGCAGATATGTTTGAAATAATTTCAGCTCGCTGAAATTGATTTCACCTCGCCGAAATTCAACAAGTGGCCATCCCGTTATAAGTACTGAATTTCCGCTCGCCAAAATTAAAATGCAATGAATTTCTGCTCGCCGAAATTAATTTCTGCTCGCTGAAATTACAGCCAATAGGAAGACGTTTTTTCAGCGAGCTGAAATTCCAGTCAATGAAAAGCAATGAATTTCTGCTCGCCGAAATTCAAATGCATTGAATTTCTGCTCGCCGATGTATTTTTCTTCAATGTTTTTTACCCTATGATAAATCCGGTTCTGCCACTAAAACATGCTTTTGGAACTCTCCTCATATACGCAGAACAAATATGCATAGAAAATGGTTTTGAAAAACTTCATGTGTGTCACATTGAGATAATTATTTTATTTGAGATATAATTTACTTCAGAATAGGGCCTAGAATATTTTTGGTCACTTTATATTATTTTGGTCATCCTAGATGTTTATATACCAGTAGTGTGAAATCTAGGTCATTTCCCTCTAGTGAACCAAATATATGATGAAATGTCTTTTGTTCCATTTACAAGCAAAGTTCATTCTTCCCTGCTTTGTATTGTTCTTGGGTTGATTGAGCTGCCCAGGTGAGCTACACATGTTTAAACCAGTGCATTAAGTATGGAAAGCATGACAAAGTATTGTTAAACCATGTGGTGTCTTTTGTTGTGCAGTGATTATGCGAAATTCTTAGCCAGCCAGCATGAGGAATTGGCTGTAGCAAGATTTTTAGATCACTCTCCGCTTGAACATCATTGGATTGAGTCGGCCATCACTTAGGTCTGTGGGACTAGCAAATTTTGATTATTTTCAATCATGGGGCGCAGGTTGCAATAAGGTTTGCAATATAAATTGCCTGTATAAGCCTGGGTCAGTTAAAGGAATTCCTTTATCAATTATAACTAACATAATATACGCTATAATATGTGCCAAAACCTCAAAATCACCAAAAAGTGAGTTACGTCCTTCTGTTTGTCAACCCTCGATTTGTTCTATTATACATATTCTTTGTAATATCATGTTATACTTAAGGATTAAGAATTGTCTTAAAGCATATTTTGGTGGTTATGAATTCTATATTTTGGGGTTATAATTTTCCCAATACCATAATAAACTTGTTTGTAGTATTTTGGAATAATGATATGGAATTCTAAATTTCTGTAATAAATTCTTTGAAAAGGTTGATTCAGAGATAACATTGGAAAAGAAACTAAATTATGAAAACCATATAAATATTTGGAATATTTACAGAAATTATTTTGGGGAATTTGATATGAGAACTTGTAAAAAAGATGTAGTGTTTAACAAGTTAAATTATATGAAATTTTGCTGAGAACTTATGAAGTTATATTTTCTTTGTCTTGTGCGTGCGACAGACAAAGCAATGTAATTTGGGGAGTAAATGAGACCCATACTTAGGATATTTTCTGGTTTATTTTAAATCCTGTAGTCCACCGTTTGGTAGCGTTTGGTTTTGGTCTGGTCTACGATATTATTTGCCACTACAATTCTGTTAACATCCTGAGTTTGGACATGGAAGGGCCATCCCTAGAGCAGTGTTAATAACATCTGTGAATTTGTCCTCATTGAGGGA
>JAMKCH010087856.1:6563-18514 GCA_023653785.1 Ophioderma brevispina | reverse complement strand
AATCGTAAAAACACTGGAATTCCGTCACCCTCTATACCTAAAATGGCTGGAATTCCCACCCCATATTAGACATTAAATTCTGGAATTCCAGCTTTCAAAAGTGACAAAAAGTATGGAATTCCGGCACCCTCTATGGGGGGGGGGGGCATTTTTTTCTGGAATAGCCCAATTGAGATTTTACTAGATCCTAGTGTACTATAGGAGCTCTATCACTAGACTCCATAGCTGTTTTATATTTTGCTTTCAAGATCATACCTGACCCCTCCGTCCATTTTTCATCAAATAAGAGAGTTAAGAATGAATTTCATTTAATTTTCTTAAATTGAGAAATTTATAAAAAAATAATCTTATTCATAGGCTGAGCAAGGGCACATTCCCCTTTTACCCCTTTTAATGCTGAGAATAATTCAATTTCTTAGATTGAAATGGTTTGCTAGGCACATAGATACTTATTATTTTAGATGCTGCTGAAATTATCAGCTGTGCCTGTGCTGTTGAATAATCTCTTTTAAAGGTGCAACGAGAGATTTCACATATCAGGTGTCCCTAAAAAAATGGAAAGTACTGATTTTTGCCCTGATGTAAAGCTTTCCATCAAAAATATTCCCATCTGAAAGGATTAAGCTGAAAAATATTTATTTGGTACAAAAATTATGAAATTTCTAATTTCATATAGGGGCAAATACGCCTATGATTTACATTGAAATATAAGCAAATCAAATTTGCCTTTTTTTCTCTCTTTTAAGCAATTTTTGTAGCCTAATACAATGTAAAAAATCTATTGGATGTCTAATCTATTATGAAATTACTATCATGACACAATATTTGGGTGCCTCAAAATCTCTTGTTGCACCTTTAAGTTGCAAATGTTTGAATGTAAAGTAAGCTGGATCATTAAGTGAAATTGACGTAGCCAATCCTGAAGATAAACAATATGCCAAGAAATGTGACATCCATTTAAAATCTTATTGACATTCAGGCTACAATGAAGAGAGTAAAGGGAGATAAAAAGGAAATCCCATTTTGTGCTAAACATTCACACTGGATTAAGACATTCATATTATGTGAATACTAATATCAGTGACAAATGAAAGTTGAAACTCAACACTAACCAACCATTCATACTATTTCAACTATCTGTTAAAGTATCATTGTCATAGTTGTGTTTTTGTTATTACTCTAGTTTTGTGTGACCCCTTTCTTTTGCCAAACTGGCACCAAACACATGCCAAAGTGCAGATAATCAATTAAAGGAAAACTATACACTATGAGTTACAATAAGCTCATCCACCTAGGACACAATTCAGTGGGTTGTACATGTACATACATTGACATGAACTGACCTTGTGTGTTCTGTGCATCAAAAATCATACCCAAAAACCAGGGGGTGTATTTTTTAACTATACTGTTGAATGAAAGCTACTGAACTGTGTCATAGGAGTTAATACTTCATTGCCTCATAGTGCTAGCTACTCTATACAAGTGCAGATTTGCTGCATGGGCCCAGCATGCGGAGATCCTGTTACATTCCCAATTCAAACCCTAGTGGGGTTGTTGACATATTGTGGTGCTGATAATACTAAACTTTATAATTACTGATATTCTGATCTGTACCATTTAATGGTCTTTATATTCACTATACTAATGTGTCAAAAGAATTACATTTTGAAATCTTTTTGTTATAAAAAAAGCTTAATTTGGAAAAAATACCAAAAAAGTTTTGACAAAATGCTATAATTTTGTTCATGACAAGATTGAATAAGCATATGATTAGAGGTTAATGGCTGAATGTTTTTAGCTTCGAGTGCATTCGCAAAAAATCAATGAACTGACTTGAAATGGTAAAACGGATATGTGCAGTGGTCTAGACCCCCTGTTTGCACCTCTTATGCAGTTCTTTAGACCCCCTGTGCAAATTACCTTGAGATGCACTACAAGGATGAATAACAAAATCAGCCCTCTACCATCTTTATATCTTTATAACCGCTCTGCATTGCCTACTTTGACTGTTATTTCATTTGTGGGCCTTAGAAAGTATGGTCTAATGTGGCTCTTTAGTGAGCCAATTAAAAAAAATGAACTAAGCATGTTCATCCAAATGGCACAATTCTAAAGCCTAGATTGCATCCATCTGAACATGGCTACAACAGAACAGTGTTTGACACTGAATGGTAACAAAACATGAGAAATAATAATGAAATGAAACATCATTTGATAAAAAACATGTGCATTTTCCATAATCAAATTGGTCACGTTTTTCATATTTTAATAAAATTCAAGGAATCGGAAATGAACTTTAAAAAAAATGTAAATCGATGCTGCTAGCGGTAGGATATGATTCTTCACAGGTGTTATTCAGACAGATTATATGGATGACGACAGTAACAGACGATAAAATGGAGATGAGAGTGTGGTTGCCTTTCAAATACCCAGCTTGGAATTCAAAGTGGCGTGCACCAATTGTCCAACTACTCCCGATAACATTTTAGTGTGATTTTAAATTATCAGCAGTACAAGGTGTATCAAAAAGAATGCCCCAATACAACTTCATTTTTTTGTGTCATCTGCTTGCAGAGGGTACATGGGGATTGCTTTGTAGTGTGTCTGTCTGCATATCCATCTGTATGTGTCTGGGGTCATAAAGTAACCCTAAACATAATTGCCCGCTGTTTCCACATTCACACGTTTTCATGCCACTTGCATGTAATGGTCCTTGGGTAGTGGCCCACTGTTACCTTCTCACGAGTGGGGTCAAAGGTCATATAGAGGTCATTTCCCTAAAATGATCAGAATTATAAAATTGCTTGCTATCCACATATGTTGAGTGATTTTCATGACACTTAAGCCCATGATAATACCTCCAGTCACAGCAAGCGATTTCTGCTCCTGAGAATGCGTAACACCTGATCTTGGGTCAAAATACGGTATTGCTCCCGCCAATCACTCGCTGCGACTGGAAGTATATCATGGGCTTAAGTTACAATGGTCTCATATGTTAATGACCTCATGTGACCTTGGTGACCTCATGTCACCTTTTTGACCCCAAAAAGTTCAGAATTTTAACATCTCTTGGTGGCGATCAATTTTCATAACATCTAGATACAATAGTCCTTGGGTAGTGTCCCACCTGTTGGTGACCTCAGGTGACCTTTTTACCCATTCACAAACTGCAATGGCAGACAACAGGTGCATTCATAATTAGAAAATTGTTTTAAAGGGCTATGGTCTGATAGTTAATAGGGTATTTAGTGTGAGGCCATAAATAAAAAGAATTTGTTTCCTGTTAAAGGAGGGTACATATGGAATTCTTTCCCATGCCTGAGTCAAGGATACTCTCAATTTTATGAATTTTAGACAAAGGCTGCTGGAATTTTTTTCCTCGAAAAATCTAATTCATACTACAATAATTTCTGCTCCACACAGAATGTGTCTTAAAGGTGCATGTTCTGATTTGTCTTTGGGACCCCCTGATTCAAATACCCGGAAGTAGTATTGATTTTGATATCAGATGGAAGGCCGTATTTTTATCATTATTGTCTTGAAATTTGAGCCCTCAAATCCATTGAATTCCCAAGATATAAGCAAAAAAACACTGTTTTAATGGTTAACCATCAATAATAGCACAGTATTGAATAGAGCAATATGCATTATTACTTCTACCATAAAAACTGCAAGTTTGTTTCCCATGGTACTTTATGGGGAGTTTGTGCAAGTGCCAGGCTCGCATATCAAGTAGAGAACACAATAGACAAAAATCGGAACAAGCACCTTTAACAGGTATCGTCAGTATTTAGATTTTAATAGTGGGGAGTTTATTATGGAAATATATACTTTGAAGTACATAATTATGACAAAAAATATTAATGCAATTCATGAATGAACAATATGAATTGACTTGCAAAAGAAAAAAAATGTGATATCTTAGTTTAGTTTCCGTGTACCTTTTAGGGGATTCACACTATAAAATTATCATTTGCAAAAAGAATCCGATAATCCATAGGAATCAAAACATTATGACAGAATAGGTGTTAGTATAGTATAGTTAATCATAAATTTGGTGCTAATAACTTTTTCACCACACATACACTTGGTGAACGTCTAAATGCACTGGAATAGGAGACAGAAGAAAGGTTTTTTGCAAGTCCTAGGTAGCCTGGGGAAGAGAGCATGGTCCACTTATATACACCTATGGTGTTGCAAGGTCCCTCCCTGGTTCAAACCCTGGTAGGGCCATTTGCTGGGATTTAATCAAGTACTTAATGGATTTAGTTTCCACTCTCCTCGTGGTTAGGTTGATTTGGGAGAGTGAAATATGAAAATATCTTATCCTTCCGAAGGGACATTTCGATAAGAGCAGGGTGGAACCTGTGACAGTCCTATACTCTGGCTCATAATTTCTTGGACAGTTTAGAACGTGCGCCCGCTTCCCCGCCAAAACGGCGCACCATCGGGTTGCACATAGACGCAGTACACGTAACGAGCAACACACACGTTTGTTATGTCCAAGAAATTATGGCCCAGAGTATAAGTTCTGGTTAGTTTGAGTGATGCCCCTTGTGGAGTTGTTTATCACTGTTGAGTATACTACTGAGGGCTTGTTCCTGTGAAATTGAAATAATTAGAGTCAGTGTCCCCTTTGCAATGGCATGAGGTTAGTTAAATGGCAGACAATTGAGGATCTGTCATTTGACCCTGTGAACTGTAGGTCACAAGAAGAATCACCATGGACACTTTTGAATGTCTGTTCAAGGCCAACATGTTGACACTGTTAATGTTGACATTCGACATTGTTTAAAATTTGACCTTTGATTTGACCCAACCTTAAATGACCCGAAATTTACTTTTGGACCCAAAACTTTTGTGAAGGGAGACTAAAAGTTGTTCGTATACATAGTCACATGGCCTTGCTATATAAATATGTAGCAGCATTAGCAGTTTATATTACCCCTTTGTCCACCTTGTGACCCCTGACATCAGACCATCTGCAACTTTTGTATCCATCCATCTACTAATACTTCAGATTGAGTTTGGTTGAAATTTGACAAATTTGTAATGTGGAGGAAGATGCAAATGTCAGAAGAAAGAAGCAGAAAGGTAGAAGAAATAGCTACGCATTCCACCTAACTTAAAAGAATGATAGAACTGTGGTATGAACCCCTGTACTAATATCATGACTTAATAATAGTACTAAGATGGGTAGCGCACTCTGTAATTCCCTTAATTCTTACAAGGATTTCATAGATAATTGATGTCAGTTTCTTGAAGCAGTCAATCAAAGAGTATTTTACTTGTTTCGCTCTATATATAATGAAAGACTTAACGTTAATCATAATTTAACCCTTCATCTGAAAATCTAAACCATATCTTCACTGTCACTATAAACAACATTGTAAGAAGCATAACCCCTGACAGACCCTGGTGATAATCGGCAGTGTGAGCGGAATCCATTTGTTATGATACAGACATTTCTATGGCTTCAAAATGCCCGATTAGTTTGCGCCAATGTAATGTAGTAATTGTCGCCATCTGTACTTGTAAAGCCCTCATTGAAAGGACTCGGTGCTCGTGCCATTTGTGAATAGCGCTTCTTCCGCCGGCTTATTAGGATCCACCTGCCGTGAATGTCATTCAAAACATAAGCGTGAAGTAATAGTGGTGACATAAAAGGGGATCAATTAAGTAAACGACTTATTACTTGGACATTACCGCTTTGTGGTTATTTTACTTAGGGGGCGACTTGTAAGGGGATAGTTATGATATTTACACTATGTGTTAGTTTTTTTGTGTTGTCGGATCTTCAGTGCAGGTGGGTAGTGGATAGCGATAGTTATGTGTGTACACAATTGGAAATTGATCTTTTCATGGTTGCGGTGTTGTGCTTTCTCTTTTGATTTTATTTGCAACATACACAATTGCGATGATAGGAAATTTGCCAATAGGGAATTTGCTGTTGAGAGTGACAATGACATTTCACAATTTGAACGTCCTTGTGCTTAATTAACAACCATTACTTTTTATTGCACATGAGAATTCCATTGATTTTATTTTTAAATGTGAATGTAATGATAAATGGTGCTGCACGTTTTCCTGAATGGAAGAATGGAAGGAAGTATGATTGGAAAATGGTGAGTGCGATATCAGAAAAACAGATGGTGGTAGTGTGAATATTAATAATAAAGTTATAAAAAAATGGTGAAAAGGTGATGATTGAAAGAGCGCAAGACTGGAGGGTTTTAATATTGCGTTGAGATTTCTTGCAGAGTAATCTACTGCTGGGGATTGTCAATAGACATTTTGCGCACATCCGGAAATAAATGTTGAATGGAATCAATATCTTGGCACTTGCTGACCATAGATACTCGGATATCCAGGAACTAAACAGTGCACAGTTTACTTGCAGACCAAACTTACTCGGATATTGAGGAACTAAACAGTATTCAATTTACTCGCTGACCAAAAGTACTCGGATATCCAGTTATTAAACAGTGTGCAGTTTACTCGCTGAACAAAAGTACTCGGATATCCAGGAATGAAAGAGTGCACAGTTTACTTGCTGACCATAGATACTCGGGTAGGAACTAAACGGTGCACAGTTTACTCACTGACCAAAAGTACTCGGATATCCTGGTAATAAACAGTGCGCAGATTACTTGTTGAGCGAAGTACTCGGATATCCAGGAATTGTATAGTGCACAGTTTACTCACTGCAAAAGTACTCAGATATCCAGGAACTTAACAGTGTGTAGATTGCTCACTGACCAAAGAAACTTGGATACCCAGTTTCTAAACAGTGCACAGTGTACTCGCTGACCAAAAGTACTCATATTCAGGTACTGCAGAGTGCAGTTTACTCACTGACCAAATGTACTCGGATATCCAGGTACTGCACAGTGCAGAGTTTACTCACTGACCAAACATACTCATGCAGGTACTTAGAGTACACGATTTACACGCTTCTGCGCAGTGCACACTTAACTCGCTGACCAAACATACTCGATAACTCAATATCTAGGTTCTGCGCAGTGCACACTTTAGTTGCCTACCAAACATATCAGGATGTTAGTCACATTCAAGATGTATTTTGGGATAAGCACAACATTTTACGGTGCTTTTGAAGACCAGTGCATAAAAGCATAGGTACCTTTATCTTTGCTGAACAATTGTATTCCAGAGTTTAGTTTTGAAAATTGATTAGGCATTCATACTTTTTTTTGCAATAATGTGCTAAGGAGAAATATCAACTGTATACTCATTTGTGAATCTTTTGTATTCTTATTCTGTGCAGGCACCCAATTCCAGTAACCATGAGAAGGTGGAGAACATTTTAAATGTAAGTACTAAATTTCCCTACCTTCCTTAAAGGTGCAACAAGAGATTTCAAATTTCAGGTGTCCCTAAAAAAATCGAAAGTACTGAATTTTGCCCTGATGTAAAGGTTTTCATCAAAAATATCTCCATCTGAAAGAATTAAGCTGAGAAATGTTTATTTGGTACAATAATTGTGGAATTTCTAATTTTGTATAGGAGCAAAATACGAAATTCAGCATATGTTTTATATTGAAATATAAGCAAATCAAAATCACCTTTTTCTCTCTTTTAAGACATTTCTGTAGCTAAATACAAGGTAGGAAATCTATTGAGTGTCTAATCTATATGAAATTACTATTATGACACAATATTTTGGTGCCTCAAAATCTCTCGTTGCACCTTTAATTTCTCCCATGGTTGTCTTCAGAACATAACCGCTGGTAGAGTGGCAATGACCAACAAGAACCACTGCTCTGTCTCTATTTCTGTTCCGATCAAGACAGATTTGGTTCAATCATTGTAAATTGTGACTCAACCAGTGCTTGTGTAAGGAAGGCATCCATTACAGAAGACCAGTGACAGCAAGAGCATTTTCTGGAGGGAGACGTCTCTGTGAAGCAATTAATGAGCACAAAGAATCTGAAGAGAGAGTGAGAAGAGAGTGTAACACTCTGAATGTTACTTTGCATTCAGCTTAAAGTTGGGATATTTTATGTGGAGTATCTCATGTGTGGATTGAGTAAGCAGGAGAATTTCTCATTATTTTTGGCATATTGGATGCAACAACCTGCTGGTTCCACTACTGTACATCGTTTCACTTGGAGTTTGGTAGTGACGTCACTCCCATAGGAATCTTTGGACTAGAAACCATAGCTTGATGGGCTGAGCTAAGGAGTCATTGCTGTTTGTTTGCTCCAGTAGATTGAAAAAATAGCTATCAATTTAGTGTTTTTTCCTGGATAAATAGGATGTGAAGGTGCTGAAGTTGCTAAGAAATACCTGTTGGTAGGAACCGAGTTGCTTTGTTAACAAAAAAATGTGCTTAATTTGGCTCATTTTTGAACACAAATGACAGGTAATTTATTTTAGTGGTGTGAAACTTGCTGGAAGAACATCATTATCTCCAGCACCTGTGGAATGTGGGGTACAACACTAAGCACATATAAGTTGCACTCTGCTCTGTTGAAGTGCTATACAAGCCAGAAGCAAGGAGTAATGTCATCATGCTAAGTCACATCTACAATCATGATAACCATGCAAAAGGGATGACATTGCTCCATACAAGAGAAGATATCACTTGTTTCCCACAATGCATTGCTTCCAATGGAGATTTTTGTACAGGTACTGATGTGAATCATTAGAGATGAAACATGGCTAAATTAACAGTACTGACCACAAACCTGCATTATAAGAAAGTTTCTTCTCTAACGATTCACATGACTACCTGTACAAAAATCTCCATTGGTAGCAATGCATTGTGGGAAGCTACTGATATCTTCTCTTGCTCTATACTGCTGGCCAGATAAAGTGTACCAGCAGGATTGCTTTCATTAATCATGTGTCAGTCATCCAGTAAATCTTGGAAACCAAACTTGGTCCAGGTGCTGTTCAGGGGGTGCAACATGCCATTTATAGGAAACAAGCCACGCATTGACCAACCAGCAAATCTAGCCTGCTAATCCCTTGTTGATCGGTTTAATCTTTGCCAAATAAGCGATTTATTTATGCAAAAACCCAACGCTGCTGTTAAGTTTACATGTATAGAGCACTAACAAAATTGCTGCATTGACTTCAGCGCAAACTTTTGTTGTAATCTGAGTATGCATGCGCACTGCTAAATTTGCATAATTCCTGAGCCGACAACCGGCCAATGTTGGCTGACCCCTTGCGACTTGTACTGCCATTGCCTACCAATTAGGGTAGCCCAAATAGCTTGTAGTGCATGATAACTGGGGGTGGTTTGAATGACTGGAACCAATATCTTGTTCTGTTGACGATAGTGTATCCCAACTATAGTCCGTGTCGCTACCTCTGTGCAGTGATGTCAGCGCGAGATTTGTTGGTCGCACAAGTAAATCGCTTGCGCTAACTTGAAGCGATGGCGCTTTCACTCGTGCGCACAAAGACGGCATTTCTCGACGCGGGCGTAAATGTTATGACATCACTGCACAGAGGTAGAGACACAGACTATAGCTTGTGGTATGTGAGAACTAGGGTTTGGTTTGGGTGACAGGGCGGACCAACATCTTGTTTTGTTATCAATAAGTCTACACCATTTGTAGTGGTAAATGGAACCAATACTTTGCACTGTTAATCAATTTGCTTCCCAAAAGTTGTATTGATCTAAACCCACAGCTATTCTTGACCTACAAAACTGGTTTGCATCCAGAAATATAGAACCTATGCAAGAAGTGAAAGACCGCCTATTCTGTGCCTTTGTTAGATAAACATTTGTCTCAGACATTTATTTGTAGAGCTCTTAAAAGCTTTGACATTCAGATGTTATGTCTGTACAGAAGTTGTTTGCCAAATTATATTTTCACTTAAAGGCACTGTCAGTGATTTGCTTAATCATAAATTAGAATAAAATCATCAAAAATCAGATTTTTGCATGTTTGTAACGAGTATAGGTATCATGACTTACCCTGCAAAATATAAGGACAATATTGGATACTTTAGTCATTACTGTTCATATGGACACTTATTTGCAAGTAATTGAATGGAGATTCAAATCTTTGAAAACCTTTTTTTTTTCCTTTTCTGTCTATTTTTAAGTTGGAAAACAATAACTTATAACGATTCTACAGACTTGTCCTTCACTTTTAAAGGTGCGTGTTCCGATCTTCTTTGGGACCCCCCGATTTACCCGGAAGTAGTATCGATTTTGATATCAGATAAAAGGCTGTATTTTTCTCATTGTCGTATTGAAATTTGAGCCCTCAAATCCATTTCATTCCCAAGATAAAAGCAAAAAAACCCCAACAAATTAATGGTTAACCATCAATATTAGCACAGTATTGAATAGGGCTTTGCAATGGGCATTATTGCTTCTACCATGAAAACCACAAGTTTGTTTCCCATGGTACTTGATGGGGCATATGTACAAGTGCCAGGCTCTCATATCAAGTAGAGAACACAATAGACATAAATTGGAACAAGCACCTTTAAGCTATTCCTGCATAATTCAAGTATTTCCCCCACTTTCGGGTGGATCACTGATAGTGCCTTTAACTTGTCTAAGAACGTAATTGCCAATCAAAAATATTTAGTCATAACAATTGCTCCCTTGATTACACTTCTGTATTACTTGCAGTAAGCAGTGTTTTCACACCACAAAGTAGCTAAGATGTTCTTATCCTAGAACTTGTCAAGTTAAATATTATTGACTGTACGATGACTCCATCCAGTGTTGTGGATATTGTAAATTATGCCTAGAAACAGTGAGTCAATTTCTTAGGACACTGTGGTATATGAATCATTGAACTAGACCTATGAAATGGTGTACATGGAATCACGGAGTCGTCTGTCAGCGAGCTTGTAGTAGTCGTTAGCAGGAACTACGTAGTTTTCAAAATGGTGACCCTAGTGTGACGTTACTGAACTCAGTGTGGGTACCATAGTTTGATTGTTATCGTATTGTTTGGCATTTGTTTGTCAGTGCAAGTTTTTGTCTGTAGGTAAGGACATGTGCATAATGCATTGGGGACCCCTGTACTTAGTGCCTACTGCATTAGATCTTGGTCACACAGGCTTTTTAATTGTGGTGGTGTACACGGCCGTTTTCTTACTCGCGTAGTAGCCTATACGGCAGTTACACCGTGTCTACCGTGGCAGCTACTGCACAGTACACACCGGGCAAGTTGCGATGCAGTAGCTGCAAGATAGGGCTTGCAAAGTACACAGTTATTAGGTATACAGTGATGTGGCTACTCTGCTTTACCTACCCCAATGGCTACCTTGTAATTGCCCACTAGGTGGTGAAAAGGTGGATGTTGAGTAGAGAGTACCGGAGTAGACACGCAGCTACGACGTAACTACCTCGCAGTTACCACAATGCCATTTTGATAGTGGACGAAATGAGGGCGCTATACACTTGTTCTCTGTTTAGCATTTTGTGATCGTTTTTGAGGAAAATCATTTCGAAATTCAAATAGGGCATCATCAAAAACCCCATACACACCCACTTTTAATAAAAAAAAGCAAGTATATGCCAAAAAATATCTATAAAAAAAATGGCCATGAGAAATACCGTGCGCACTGAGAGCCGGTGTAACCACATTACTCCGCGACGGGGTAGACAGCCGCTGTGTGTACACTATCCGTCTATGTGGCAAAAATACACGGAATCCAGGGCGGCAAGTGTGCGTCTATTGTCTAGGTAATCCATAAGCGTGTTTCTATTGAAGCTCCTGCATTTTACCTGGAAATCTCTTACCGGGAAAGAGCAAGGAAAAGGTGGATAACGGTCAGTTTCTATTGGGCACTGTTTACCGGTAAATACTACCTGGCTGCTCTCGATAAAACTTTGCCGGCAAAAGGTCGTACACTGAGGTCAACGCAAAGCATTGTGGGTTGACTTTTTCAACAAAAATATGGCGGGATTTGCGATAGTAGGATTGATGTCAATTTTGACATTTTACAGT
>JAMKCH010087855.1:0-80667 GCA_023653785.1 Ophioderma brevispina | reverse complement strand
GCGAGCTTTATATTGTGGACATCGGATATCGATCATTTATTGGCATCGCAGTGGGAATTTTCTGCCTACAAGTGGGTCCAGGAAAATACGCATTTAGGGAGCGCTATTGCCGATTTGTTGGCAACGCTCTTTTTTTTTGTAGCAGTATGATAAATTAGCATTATTTACTCCAATTGGAGCTGAAAAATGTGGAGAATCGGTTTAGAATCCTAGTTGCGATAAAATCCCGGGAAAACATTTAACTTTTATACATTCGTCACAGTCACATCATTCGGAAAACCATTCATGACACGTACAGTACCTCTGTTTTAGTAAAATCCCTTGCCATCGCTGTCCTTAAAAAACGTTGTGCATGGCATGAATAATAATTCCGTCGCCAGTCTTGGAGGTATTTGGGTACAATTTAATTAATGTCCGACAATGGTAGAGCTTAAGCTTAGGCTCTGTGTAAAGGACGCGCAACGAACAAGTTTGCGAATGTGACACCGGGTCGATGTAGTCAAGTGCTACGCACGGAAAAAACATAATTCTTTTTTTATACAACATTCGATGTCGTTTTGAACAATTTAAAGTTTTGTTTTTCCAAAATTCAGTGTGTCATATTATAACGCTGAAAAATACGTCGAAATAAAATTATATTTATATCAGAATGTGTAGCAGCCATCGGTAAATAAACTGTATTCCAATGCACGTTGAGCGGATGTTTTGTGTTGCTAATTGCATTTTTGGGCCGGTAGACTCTTATGCTTTCATTTTACATGGCTATGCAGTTAATAGGTGTATAATGAAGTATGCGATTGAGGACCAACCAGACATTCGCAATAAGGTATGTTGACAAAAAGTTTGCAGCGGAGGGGGATTTCCCAAAGAATTTGATCAGATATTTTATCGGTCGCGGGATTCCAACACAATCCCTTCACGAGCAAAAGGTAATACAGGTGTAAATTAAAACATGACTCAAAACAAAACAGAGTCGAATCTAAATCTCTATTTTTGTTCGGTCTATTCACAGTAATTTTAATCAACATAATTATTAGTGCTTAAGTAATAGCCACGATTTAAACATAAGATTTGACACTTCAATAATGATAATGTGTTTTAATTGGTCAAATAGTCAGTTTCATATGCTGAAAAGAGAAATCATGGCGGCGGGGCGGCGTGCGGCTGTGGGAAGCTGCCGTGGCAGTGCCGAGTTGTACAATTCATTGATGAATTATTAACCCGATTATTAAAAAAAAAATGTTAACACATTATAATGTACTGTCTTGAGGAAGTAGTGAAAACTAAAAGGACTCCTCGGCGCCCGGGAGATCACTTTTGGAAGGTATGTTTCGTACGTCCTTAGACTTCTATGGCTTGTAAGTTGTTTCCCACAAGGTGGGTGTCGCGTGTCAAAGCATACGGAAGTTATGAAAGTCTTTACGTCAGTTTTTAATTTTCCCCAAAAGTCGAGTGTCGAACGATAACAGTAATTTTTGGAAATTGTCCGTTCGCTCGATAAGAGACTGAGTGTCGAAAGTTCGCGGGATAAGAAAGGCCGTGTCCGATGTAGCGCGTTGTCGATTTGTACCCATGTAGACCCCTAAAAATGGGCAAAAAATTGTGGCCAGGCAGCAAATACCACCATAGCATGGATGAGTCCTCGGTCAGGAGAGGAGGCCGAAGGGCCCCTGGGTTGAGACAAACCAGGTTTCCGACTCTTACTCTCTCCCCTCTTCCCTTATTCTTCATCCCTCCGAGAGGATTGACATGAATCAAATAATGAAGTATAATTACTGGATGTGAAGGATTTAAAAACAAACCATTTTTCAGGGCAATCCACTGTTGGAATCCAGTAAAAACTGACAGTTTTACTATTATGGGGGAGGGGGGGATTACAATCTATCAGACAACACGACATCCTTGCAATCTGAACCATAATATATAGGGCCAGTACACTTTATTCATCATTGCAATGGACAGTCTCTAAACATTTTTTTCTCTCATTGTATTCTTTTTATATTCAGCAGTATCCTCGGAAAGTAGTTTTTCAATTGCCTAGCATTACTGTTTCTCCCCATCCCATACCATTATTTGTATGGCAGGCAAATAAATCTGTCAGAATCAGACAATATGGGGCCAGTGATATGAAAAAGTGACCCTCAAAGAAAGCAGCCATTTTCCAATTATTAATCCCATTGGAGCTTCATCATATTACATGTAATATTTCTATTCACCTAGGATATTAGTAAACCATGTGACAATAAATACTCCCCATCAATAAAATATTATATAAAACAGATGTTGATTAATCAAGCTTATCCTTCTCATCATTTTATGATTTTGGCCTTTGTAAGGAACACACACTGACTACTATTATGCAGGATTACCTGAGGAAATCAATTTCTCAAACTTATTAGAGGATAATTATAAATTTTAACATACGCCAGAATTGTGCCAGTAACTGGAGGTATTGTTATGCTACACATCGAATGTACAGCATTTTTTGAGTTTTGGGGGGAATTGCACAAAGTGTTCAGTTTAGGACTTCTTTTGTGTTAGATATAACTAATTAGTCTCCCAGGTAACAAAGGAGACACATGTCAATGTTTCATGGAGATGGCCAGTACAGGCAAGTCATGAAAAAACACCCAGTGCCCTTGGCGGACTCGAACCAGCAACTCATATAATAGCATGGCGCTCTGTACCACGGGGCCCCCACTCTTATTAAGTAGTAAAAAATTTCAAAACAATATAAATCGTAATGTAAATATACCATTCTGATGCTATCCGCCTGGAAAGCAAAACTGAACACCTTTCGGACCCCTACCTATTAGATGATATCTATCACTCCTCTACCAACCATGACTCGATTAGCTGTATGGTATTAAGAGCATGCATGGCAATATTGTTATGAACAATCCACAAGGGAAAAATCATGCCCCAATCCTGATACAAATTCCTCATTAATACAGAATTTTCTGTGACTACCCTTTTCAGAACCAGCATTCACTTTTCCAATGAGAAAAGCACCCCTTTGAGACTTTCACAAAAAAGAAGTTTTTGTAGAAAACACCTAGAAAAACACCCTTTATTCTGACCTACACATGAGTACCTGTAAGTTTGGCAAATGACGGGACTGCTTCAAGGATCTTGAAACATGAAATATTTTTCAGCAATTAATTTTTGAAGTTTGTTGGCATAGTTTTAAAAAAAAATTTCATGGGGTGAACTATGACTAATGCAAGCTGTTTTGGTCACAATTTTTCTTCACTCAGCCATGCATTTGTTTCCAGGCCGGTATCTCCCAAGGCCTCCCAAAATGGAATTAACATGTATATATGTCTACCATTGTCCAATTCTACCAGTTATTTCTGAGGAGGTACAGACCAATTTCCACAAGCAACTTATATTTCGAAATGGATCTAACAACTCTTTTACTCCGCTCAGAGCCTTCTCCTTCCATGGACTTTAAAGATCCATAATTTTCCGGTGTGTGTCTGAATAAAGCACCTATAATTTTCAGCATACACAGTTAAAATAAAAAAAGATTAAGCCTAGGAATCACTTGGTTAAGGTTTTGAGATACTTAAACTTCAATTTAAGGGCTTGTATTTATTCCAAAGTACTGATAGCTACATGTAAAAGAAGAAATTACCCATTACATAGAGTCCACCTCTTGATTGAATGAATGAAACTTGACATCAAAACACCATTGTGTATTATGTTCAAATATTTCAATCTGTGTTTGATACAGAGCTGTAATGCAATTTGTAAGCTGCCCACAGAGTACTTGTGAAAGTAATACTGGTCGACCAAAATATGGGCAGGATTTTCGCTCATAACAACTAAACCAAACATTCAGCCGTAAGATTGCTGGATAAAATGAGAAAAATGAGAATATAGTCAGAACAAAAATTGTGAACACTTAAATGGTAAAATCTAGAGGTTGAAGATGAGGCTATTAGCAATGAGCTGAAAAACTAAGTATGAGAAAGGCAAGCATGGGTTGATCAAATTTCCTTTTGGTTACCCAAACCAGCTCACACCGGCCACATCAAAAAACATTCAATTTTCCCTCTAACCCATTCACTTTCAATGTTCCAACAATGCAGAACATCGCTTTATTCATTGAATTGTTCATTTGCAAATAAGCTTTCAATTCCGTCCACTACCGTGTCAATTTCCCTCATGCCGGCCCCACTCACCCTATTCAATTCCATTAAATCGTTTGTCAAAGGTCGAATCGTTGCCTACTACCTACTGAGTAGACAAGCAGAAGCAATTCTACAAACTGACGCCAAAAATGAATAAGAATAGTGAGATTTAAAGACACTATCAGTGATTTATTAAAAAGAATAAAAAATATTGAAATTTGAGAAATGCTTTGAAGTGAAGGCTAAAATAAGCCTGTAGAATTCTCGTCAGTTATTTCAAACTGCATAGACGCAAAAGGAGGAAGAAACCGGCCGGGTTCCACGATACCATTCTCCGTTAGTGTGTAGTAAGTGCCGATACGGACAGTAAATGAATAAAATACTCCGATTTGTCCTTCTTATAGGCTGCTTCTGGGGTATTCATTTGTAGGGTATGTTAGGATACCTGTACTTGGTATATACAATAACAACGAGTGCATCAATGATGCCAGGAATCCATTCAATTGGGATGGTTAGGGGAATGTGTAGTTGTGGGGTCATAGGTCAGGTAGGGTCTACAGGTCAATTGGACATATAGACAACGGGTTCTTGGCCAGGTGGTTACTGGAGCTAGTTTGGTGGATATACAACTTAATTTGGAAGAATGTTAGATATTTTGGGGTCAAGGTCAAGTAGGGGTCAATTGGAGGTCAAAAAGGCAATGGGCAATAAGGACATTCTGTACATACCATAAGAGATCTGGACCGGATGGTTTCTGTAATAGTATTTTACTAGGCGATCATTCGGATTGGCTATCACCTGTTGTTTGGCGCATCACCTGGCTTGAATGATCCTCGGGTTTTGCAGTTCCTTTGACCTTGATGACATCATGATGACCTTGCCATGACCTGTAAAATTGTCATCATCAACAATCGACCTCGCCCACCCAAGTTTCTCCTGAATACACCAAAGTTACCCCATTGGAGCTCCTTGACTTTGAATGACCCATGATGACCTTTGATCACTCAACCCAATACAGACTCGGTCGCGTAAGAGCAAGGGGCAGGCACCCACACACCAAGTGCGGGACGGTGACCAATCCTCGTCTCAGAGAACTATATGCATCCAAGCACGAAGGACACAGCAGTGACAGAAAGACCACCGGTATAAAATAATATTCTTTAGATGTGCAAAGAGTTTTGACGCCCTGGGGCAAAAGGTCATTTAGGTATTTATTACAGGGTCAAACTGTACTACCGATATGAGTCCTACCAGTTCCTTTGAGCATGTTGGTGGTCACTGGAACTTATTTGCAGAAATTGTTTACTAGGTGGGAGCCTGTGCTGCGCGTGGGTCTTCGCGAGTGCGTATACCCGTTAGAAGAGTATACTGGAATGTTTTCGAACAGGAAACCATGTATGGTATTCGACCTTAATTGCACCCCTGGGTGTTCTCATAATCCATAAGTCAAAGCATGGGTATGAAAACACAGCCAAGTTACCATAATTGGACCATTAGAGGATTCTGACCCCCCCAAAAATGACCCCCGAAAAGATGACCAAAAATAGTGGTTATGGCAAAAATTCTACCAGCATATCAAAACTCATATCCATACCGTCACAGCACGGCCAAGTACCCGATAAGGACCCCTGGATGACAGAGCTTTGGAAACCAAAATGATCCCGTTCGACGAACATGACCACAAAACTCGTCGGCACGAAATCTACACCATAACCCCAAAAACTCAATATCCTAGTCAAGCCGCACACTATGGTGGTTTAAGTTACCGAAAACGACCGGATGACCTTTGCAGAGCGCCAACATTGGATTTGGAATCGGGGAGATTTGATTGGAATCGGAGATTTGATAAGAATCAGGGAGATTAAAAAAAATAGCGAGATCAGGTACATTACCTCCTCAGGAGGGATACAGCCAATGGATATTGTCTTAAAGATCAATTGAAAGCTTCCACATTTAAGGAAAATGTCAGTAGGAACTTTTTTTAAAAAGAATGACATGAACAAGGTTTAGTAAACAGTCAACTTAAAGGTTCGTAACTTGACAACGAAGCCAACTCTAGGTATGAACTGCTCATGAGATAGAGATCTTAAAAATAAGCTGTCCTGAAAAAAATGACAGGGCTCTGCCGTAAGATGACAAGCTCCCATTAGGGAAGATCTGCACCAAAAAATTGATTTTTTTTATGGAAGATGGTATATGAACGTCATATTGGTTGCCTAGGATACTTGGGGGGTGACCAATAGAACAAACAAAAAATCACCCTAATTTGCAATTTTAATTGGCGGAGCCGGCCATCGTTGGATTTAGGGTAGGATTCAAAAGAGTTATTAATCTCCAAAGTATATAAATGCAGAAGCCGTTTTTTTAAATGAAAGATAAAAGTAAACTTAAAAAAGGATGGAGTTAGTTTTTGATTGTTTTTCAAAAAAAGCAAAAAAGCCTAAAAATGCAAAGAAAATCAATTTTTGGACCCCAAAATGACCCTCAAAAAAAAAATTGAGACAAAAGTTAAAAAAATTAACTCAATTACGTTTTTACAAAATTACAAAATACACCGTTTGTGAAACTTTGAGACCAAACCAGTGAGAAATGGCTGCCATTTAAAGCCGGTTAAAAGCGACAATTTTTGAAATAAAAAAGCATTTTAGTATGAAACAATTCTTTTAATTATTATGCAAATTAGGTAAGTAATGAAACTTTGACAATACTTAGCAAGCATTTGAATTATTATTATAATTAATGTCACTTATTTCACAAGGATTAGCACATATACTTTCGAGATATGATTTTTTAAAGGAAATATGTTGAAATCGCCGCTTGAAAAACAATAAATAATTAGTATATCACAGCTTGGAAAACAATAAACACATAACAATATTTCATGTAAATCAGGTGACACGTCGCATTTGATTGCTATAACTTTGGACGGAAGGTCCGATGTGAGTGGTGGAAAACAAGCATTTGGGCAAAAAAACTTTGCTCTTTTATTAAAACAAAAATTGATAAGTAATATATGTATGTTTTTTGGTGCAGATCTTCCTTAAGGAACTGGCAGTAGGAACTAAGGACATATGAAGATTTAAAAAAAAAAAATACTGAAAATGAAAGTCGATTAAAAGTCAAACTTAAAGGCTCCTAAATTGAAAACGGAGCCATCTACAAAACATATGAACTGCACCATGAGATTAGAGCTCTAAAAAATAAAGCTTCCCAAAAAAAAATTGCAGGGCTCCGACGTCGGACAGACCCAGTTTTAGGGACTGTCAGTGGAACAAAGTTTGCACAACCAGGAACTAAATAATTATAACCTAACACTTTGGCACTTAATAGCAAATGATGGAGCAATATCAAAAAGGCCCAACAGCAAATAACAAACAGGGTCATTATCTTGTAGGCCTATCCCTTTGCACAACTGGAGTTAATGTGTTAACACTTGAAGACACAGCATAGCCCATAGCAGTTAAATGGTTCAATATAAAAATATGCTCCTGGACCATCCGAAAAGATGTCAGAAGAAGAAACCAAAAAAAAAAAAGGACGATATTATCTTTTGGCCTAAGATTGGTACTTATTTTTCTTATTGTTATACGTTTTATTTATCTAACACCACAATCATTTTCCCATGACCCCTGAATGACTTTGACCCTAAAATGACCCTCAAAAAATGTGACCATAAAACTCATACGGACGAACGAAAAATCTAACACCATACCAAACTCATATCCATACGTCAAAGCATGGCCAAATTACCCGACCAACGACCCCTGGAGGACCTTTGACCCAAAAATGACCCCTCCAATCGTGACCACAAATTCGTACGTCGAGCTCTACCACCCAAAATTAATCGTAGGTAAAGGAGGTGTTGAAACACATTAGCCGGAAAACCACAAGCCACAAAGTTGATTTTTTTAGTTAATATAGATTTTGACCAAATGGGGGGGTCAAAGGTCACATAGGGTCATTAGGGTCAAAAGGGCACATGGGTCATACATGGTCATTCTGCGCACAACAGGAAGAGTCCTGGAACCAGGTGGTTCAGTTAGTTGTCCATAGATTTTAGTTCAGAAGTGTTGTAGTATGGTTGACAAAATGGGGTCAAAAAGGCCATATAGGGTCATTAGAGGCCACTATAATATACTCAATATGAGACCTGGGTCAGTGTTCTTTGACTACGTGCGAAGGTAATCAGCAAAGTCAACAAACAGTTTACATTCACACTCCAGGGTTCCACGGCATTGCCTTACAATGATCTGTAAATGCAGAAGCTTGAGATACCAATCGTATATGCATCTCTTTTAAGCAATACAGTGACGCTTGGTTGCACACGAAATAAGGAATCAGGGGTCATGACATTATGGTAGCAGAGCAATTGTCGGGTTTTTACAGGGTTTTTTTTAAATTCTATATTAAATTTCGATGTTTCAGGCCACTTGAGGGAATATCCTCTATCAAAAATAAGAGGATTATTATTGAAAAATTTCGCTGACTCTTGAGTGAAAATTTTTTTTAGGATATCCTAGTACAACATGTAATTTTTTGCAGATGTGTTCCAAAGATTTCAACTGGTATTGATTATGGCTTACCGCACTTATTTAACATTTACGCTTTCAACGAAGCGGGATATTAAAAGGTAAAAAGTGAAGGTTAGGCAATCATGTAGTGGAGAGAGCACCGTCGATACAAATATCTAAAAACCCGTCAAAGTAAGGCAGCAAGGTGTTTGTCGTCCCACTCGCAATTCGAATATGGTTATCGCAGTGTAAGGGGTATTAAAAAGATTCCGAAGTATGCCCACGCTGTTCCCTAATTGAATACCCAGTCTTTGTTATCCATTATTTATAGGATCGAATCTTTATATCTAAAAACTAATATATTAAAGTGCCTTAACTCAAGGACCAACTTATAAAATTCCAGAACTGGTTTTCAAGAGTTTCAAGGTGCCTTAAACGGTCAACGTATAGTGTTACATCGTTTAGCGGAACAGCCCCACGCTGGGCATATGGTATACATTGTGGCAGCAATGTCCATTGTATCGAATACAGCCAACAAGAACTTCCTAATGACAAACCAGATTAAGGTTTCAGCGTACCCAAAAATTGTTTCTCAAAACCTCCAAAAAATATAACCAATATACATAAAACTAAAATTCCTAAACTTTGCCGTCGAAACAACAACCAACACACCCAACTTTTCATCCATCCTATACCTAATACATATGACATAATTAGTATAAATGCCATAATGGGAAAAAAGGCTTGCCTTTTGCAAAGGACATACCATGATACAAAATTGCGCAGGTACGGACTGAAATTTTTGACGTTAAAGTTAGTTTGCTTCACTAAAGTAGCGGCCAAATTAAACTTGTGCTGATGAAAATTCTTTGAGAATTGGTTGCAAAATACCCCGAGTTATAACATAACTCAAGTCTGATCTCAAGGAAAAACAAAACTTCTTTGTTTATCTTCGAGTAGTCGAGTGCGACCTTCACCAGGAAATTTGTTTTACACTAAATGTATACTCAAGTCAAATGAATCACTTGTGTTTGACATCAGTCCCTGGTAAGCCTTGGTAGATATGGTAACACGACCACATTTAATTTTCGCCCGAAGAACCCCACTAGAAACAGGTTAATAGGGTGCACACAAAACACAATAGCATTCAGTAAGAAGAGACAAGCACGGGTGCATCAAATGATGTCCAAAACGTGACAAAAAGATACAAAAGGTTACCCAAATGACTCCCGTCACTCTAAAATCCAAAAAATAAAACTTACGGCGAAAGGCCCATTGAGCTCCCAGAACATTGCCGATCTCATTTCGGCGAAACGGACTTAAAAACGGCTGGCTAGTTTCGCAAATAAGAGCCGACATATTAAAACACGCCGCTTTCGATGGCAATTAATCCATCACTCAATGAAGAATTGATGTATTAAAAATCTGATTTTTTAGATTTTCTGATTTAGCAAATCCCTGATAGTGGCCTTTCACCACACAGCCGTAGCTGATCTCCTGCATAGCGAAAACTGAGAATTTACAGCAATGTTAAAACATACCTGATGTCATGTCATGTATTGTTTCCCAGGGTCTGTGCTGTCTTCTCTACGACCATTTTGCCTGCAAAAAAAAATACAAAAGAAATGTTTAATGTTTTTTTTCCATACAATTAATATAATGTGGCTTAGCTGAAATTAAAAGAGTTAGTCGGTAGTTCCTTCAGAAAAGTCTACAACAATATTTTGTAAAATTTCACATACCTTTGTCCATAAGTTTTTTTTTACAACACTATCAAATTCTCATCTGCATGTTCATAATAATTTTATAGATCCTTTTGAAAATTGTGTGTCATAATTATCATTACCAATAAGCAAACAAGTAATAATATAGTATTAGGATTTTCCACAAATGTATGCTGGGTACAATTAAAATGCACAATTTACAATAGTCCGGTAATTGAACATTTCATATTAGCCTCTTTTTTTAAGGGTCAATATTATATTCCATCTTTTCCAAAAGAAAAATAAGAACATGCATGTCATCTCTGTTCTATTTATTTGGTAAATTATTTATTTAAAATAAACATGCTGTTATTCATATATACATATATACCAATCTGTATGGGGTTCGTTTTGTGAGTGAATAGCCTAGTTCTAAAACTAATAATGCACACATAATGCCAAAATGTTTGAAGCGGTCCATTAACCCATGATCCCTGTTTTTATGGAGTTACCAACCACAAGGCCTCCACTTTTGAGCGATATCTTTGCGAGCACATGACGAATGATCCACTACTTGTGTGCTCATCACAAAGGCCCACCAATCACTGCCGCCAAATATCACACAAACCACAAACTGATAACTCTTAAAGAGCACATTTAGTTTTCTGTGTATCAACTTGACAGATCATGATGACTCACTGACCTAGTAGAATTAATACTGTAGACATATATAGCAACAAGCCGAATAGTGCTACCCATTACTCATATCGTTTTCTCTTCCCTCCCTCCTCCACCCACGCTTTCTGCTGTCCTCATGTAGTACTCACAAGTTGTTTGTCTACAACCACCCCCCTTTCGTTTAGTTCAACCAGCCAGAACTACAATCACAAACACATGTAACATCCATCCATCCACCCAGCTCAACCTTAGTCATTGAGTTACAAGAGCAAATGCCGTAGAACGTATCAATTTTGCTGCATGTTATTTTCACGGAATGCCAAGAGCCCCATTTTTTGCGTCGTGAATCTTTCACAATATCTTAACTCTAACATGAAGGAATAAATTTCATTCACATTGTACAACTTTTGCAAATTACCATTGCATGCGCAATTGTTTGCGTTGTTTTACGTGAAGTCTGGGATTACTCTTCCCTCTTCTGCCCTCTATATGCACTGTGACATTAGCGGCTACTGGTGCTCGTATCATGAAAGCCGGTATCATTGTCGCTTTACACGTCCTTTCGATTACCAATGCTAGCAATGGCAAGGTGACACAGCTGCTAATTTCGCTGGCTTCTAAACCTAAAGTATTTGTCAACAACACTGCGAATAACTTCCGGTGTCTCTGGGGGTTAGAAAGCCGTAACCAAGATCAAAGTTATTATATGGCCTTTGCATCGTGATTTGGCAATGTGGAATCGAGCCCTGAAGAGAACAAATTTTTGATAGTAGTTTTTCTGGCAATGAGCCTGTATTGTTATTGAGAGATGATTTCAATCGGCACAACTATTTTGAGTATTTCTGGAATATTCTTATCTGTGGGGTGGCTAGAGTATGTTGTTTAAAATTACTGCAAGTGTTTATTGAATGCTAACTGCTACCTCCCATCCATTTTCCCCCTAAGTAACATTTCTACAGACCTGTATCTTTCTAGTTACAATAGTTTCAAACTATTCCTATCGGCTAATAAAGTGATATTCAATCCAGTAACTTTGAACAAAATCATCAAAACTTTCCTTGTTACAGTTTGTTTTTTAAGAAATGCTTGCACTCTGCAATAATTTTTTTGTGGTGAGTCAAATTTTTCCCTTTTTTAGGTTTTAATTTTTGTAAACACAAAAATCAACCACATGATCCTATAGTATACCATGTTTACCAGATAAACATCACTTGAAATGTTGTCAACAAAGGCACTCCACAATCGTATTCTACCACAGCTGTAGCATTTTGCAGCATATTTTTGTCTGAAAAGTGGCAATTTGTGATGTATTATTTGATAGAACCTTTATCTATAAATGACCATATGAAAAATACCATTTAATTAAGGCGTTAATAATTGAGTAACTGATTTTATTTACATCAAGCCATGTGATGCCCGTTATCTATTCATCAGGATTACCAGATCACTACCGAAAGATATATTCAATCAATCCCACAATGCCATATCATTTAGACATCTCACTTTAATTAACCCTAATGCCCCATCTGTTTCTCCTGGGAGGGAGTGAAGTAATAAGAGAAGAGGGGAAAGAGAAACGGTCAGAAATTTGGGTTGGTCTCGAACCAGGGGGCTTTGGGCCCTACGCCCATGACCAGGAATATCACGCTACGGTGGTGTCATGCCCATATGTGTCCTTATTTGATAATGTAATCGCTGCTTCCGGGACTTAGTGCATTTTTCTCACTCAGTACATTGTGTTTTTTTTTTTGCCGTTTAGTACCGTTAGGGTTAAACCAAATAGTGCCAATTCAGTAAATTCACCAAAGTGCAGATCTGTTTTTATGTGCAAAGTATGTAAAGACATGTCAGCAATATCAAGCAATTTTTTAGTTAATCTCTTGTTCAATTCTCACTTCTCAGCTTTTGTCCAGTGGCAGCGCCTGACCTCTTTTTCTGGGGGGGGGGTAAAGTGATATTCTGTGAGGAAGTGAAATTCTGGGGGAAAAAGTATCAATTATTTGGAGATTTTTAACCAATTTTGGCCCAAAATCGCCAATTTTCCCCCAAATTTTGTGATTTTTGGCCCCAAGTCGCCGAATTTTGCCCCAAATCCCTCATATTTCTTTCGACCAGGGGAAGGGGGGCAAACTAGGGGGCAAGAAAAAATTTGGGGCAAAAGCCCCCCCCCGTCCCCCCACCCCCCGTGGCACCGCCACTGCTTTTGTCCCCATCACTGATTCCAGGTGCACTGGAAAACTGATGTGTACAGTACATTTTGTGGATTTAAAAAGGGGCGGTCACTTATGCTCTCTGTATAAATACTGATGCAGGTCAAGTATAATGCAAAGCATTATGGGATTAGGGCGCATGTGGTCCAGTGGATACAACGACCGTCTCATGACCCAAAGGTCCTGGGTTCGAGTCCCGCTGAGGCCAATGTGTTGTGCACTTGGGCAAGGCACTTTACCTCGCTTGCCTCTCTCCACCCAGGTGCTAAATGGGGAGCTGTTAGGAATATTGTCCATTGAGCGCCGCCCAAAGGTATGAGTATGCCTGGGGCATTTGTAAGGCAGCTAAAAAAAAAAAAAAAAAAAACCCCCACCCCCCGTGGCACCGCCACTGCTTTTGTCCCCATCACTGATTCCAGGTGCACTGGAAAACTGATGTGTACAGTACATTTTGTGGATTTAAAAAGGGGCGGTCACTTATGCTCTCTGTATAAATACTGATGCAGGTCAAGTATAATGCAAAGCATTATGGGATTAGTGAAAATAATCCACTGACAGTGAACATATGGAATTGACGTGTGAAGTAATTGATAGATTAATAATTCAAATACCCACGTGAAAGTGGAAAAACAAATATTTTGGTAATAACCGTAATTAATGGCAGTAGTACGTGAAGGGAAAATTAATAATACATCCGACCAATATAGGCCATACATGGTTAATAATGATTGTAGTATAATTATCGTAGAAATAGAAAAGTAATTTATGAACATGTGCTAATGTAGCTTGGCTTGGCTCCAAACAATTTTAATTTAACATCAACCTCAGATATTTGTTACTATCATTTATAATTTCTTGGAATGAAAATTTCATGTAATTGCTGATCAATATATTGACTCTCTGGCAATCCATGATGACATGACAGCATTTTAAAAATCTTTATTTTATTCATGAGCAGTTAACTGAGCATTGTTTCCAGCAAGAACATACATGTCATGAACAGACCGAAGTCAAACAATTTCTATTTTTTTTTTTTGGTTATTAAAGAACATAATTAAGCTTTCATATAGTGAAAACCCACAACAATACAGCATTCGGATCCCAAGATAGGGGTATTTTGAATGATGCTACAAAAATAAATAAGCAGAGGAAAATGAGGTTTAAATTTTTGCACTGTGTAATTGATTAATTTTTCTTTCATTTCTTCACAATCATTATTTTGATCCATCTATTATTGGAATTTAAAAAAAAAACTTCAAGTAATAGACAAAAAATTCCTCAACACACTCTGCGAAAAAGGTAAATTTACATATTTTTACCCTCTGCACCTATTTTGGACCAACTGTCAAAAACTTGTTTAGCGACTTCCCAACTCATTTTGCTTCATTGCCTCTTATTTTCAAATGTATTATGGTAAGCCACAAAATACACAAACAAGTTACTGCATTTTCTTATTGTTATCAAACACCCTTTTGACATGTCTCCGTTCACCTCAAAACTATGGCTTAGTAGATGAACCTATTCAATTAGCTACTTAATAAATTTTAAAGTCTCTTTAAAAATGGCAAGCCAATTTTGACATGATTTATCTTTGGTGCAGCCCAATGTCACTATGCATGGGTGGATCACAGTACAACTTAGCCAATTAATTCACCCAAGTTAAAAGTAGTCACCAGTATGGAACAGAGTAATTTAGTTGGATTTGCCAGCCAAGTTTGTTTTTCAGGAGGAGATGGGATGACCTGTCCAGATCAGAAGATGAAATTGGATAGTGAATCATGTTAGACTTCAACCAAGGCCTTGACGGATTGGGTTACAATTTGTTATAATGCTGCCACGCAAGGGAAATTTTGCTTGTTGAGATAGGGTTGTACAATAGTAGAAGTGATGAAGCAACAACCAGCATGTTAATGCCATTTAACTCGCATCAATTTACATGTAAATACCGAGAGTATGAGTAGTGAAGGAAGAGTCACTTCCTCTTCAACTTCTTCAATCAATGCACATTTTGTATACACAGTATTACAATAATGTCCTTTTAACCTTGAGGACCAACACCTTTCTTACAGCATCTCTGATTGGCTCATTATATGATATGTCCTGCTGAGTGACCAATCAAAATAGACATTATATAAATCTAGTTCTCAGGGATTGATATCTTCTTCCTATCCCACAGTATTTATGGGTATATAGTGACAGTCTATTTTGAAGTAAACAACTTCATGGAAACTCCACTACCCCTCTTGAAATTAAGAACGCTTCTTATACATGCTGAACGGTAAAAGTACCGCCAGGTATTATTTCAGACAGGATCAAACTGCCGAAACACAAGTGGCAAGGAACCTTTACCGTGTTATAATTTTACCAAATAAGTGACATGAGATATCAAGAGTCCCTGAAGTATGGCAAATCTTTACAATATGGTTGTGCTGTACAATCACTTTCAACATTAATCACCCTTAGCTACACTGCTACTGGTTTTGGGTGTGATTGCTGTGATTATCCGATTATATTAAAAGTAGCAATTCACACCTTTTGGCCAGGACTCCTCGACATCCTTGACTCTCTGCCTAGCAGGATATCTGTGGACTTGTAGCGTTGGTTCAGGACTGACTCCGGTACCATTATGGAGTAATTACATGTATATTGCTAGGTTATTCGAAGATTCTTTAGAGGAAATTTTTCTGTAATTTATAGAGTATCTACTTTTTAGAATGCCTGTTTCAAAATTACAGACACATTACTTGACTGTAATTAAAAAGTCTCTTGTAATTTTATTTAAACTTTTTTTTTTCTAAACAGCCTCTTTTATGAAACACAATCAAGTAAACTCATTTTAACTATCTAATTAACTGATGATATATAATATCTTACAGCTACTCATGAATTAAAAGTAATTTCCCCTTGCATTTTGTTTGAAAACAGTAATCAGTTCAACAAACTATTTGGTTGGTATTATTATTAATTATTGTCCAATATGATTCTGATTGCATTTCAATAAATTGACACAATCCATCACACCGATCTTCTGCAAAAATCCATAATAAAAGTTTGCATGCACACAACTGTTTTGGTTGGTCCATCAACAGATAAGCAATCCATATTTCTCAGTAGTTAATCAATAAAACAACATCTGATGGGTTACCCTGGACAAAGACGAATCTATACCACGAAAGCAAAAACCTGATCAAAAATTATTCACACTTCACCACAGTACACACACATCTATCAAATCAAGTCGCTCTCTTCATCAAGACTTGTAACAGGTCTACCCCTACTCCATGGCTTGAGGCAAGCTGCCTTACATGGGCTCCTATTGGACTACCCAAGATGAACTTTCAGCAGCCACAAATAGAACTTTGGTTGGTAATGGCCAACCAGCAGGCCAGCAAGAAAACATTGGCTTGTTTACATCTCAAATGATAACCAAACTCCTCAAGACTTGCTACCGTACAACATCGCCAACCATTCCCATTTTTTAATCCATAAATCCCACTGCTATGTTTATTAAAAACAGATTTATTATTGTAATTACCAGTATTTTTGTTTTTTTCCAGGGCTGTCACATTTTGCCCTAACCTATCTGTTGTGATAAGATTGGGCAGATTTGTGCGCTTTGACGGTAGGGAGGGCGAGCCACGGCGCCCACCCCCTGGACATGACCCTGTGTTATCAGACTCTTCAGGGGTCAACCCAATTGCCTTGTCTTCCATGGATTCATTTACCTAGAGGCTTTAATGTGTCAAGTCTCCAGAGTAGGTTTCATACAAATTTAACACTTTTTTAAATACGAGTATCCAACATTTCCATACAATCTTAAATTTAAAGAAATATTTTAGCTTTAAATCATAGAGAGGATCATGATTCCTAACATTTGCAAAATTATACTTATAGGCCTATTCATTTTTTTTTTTCAATTTGAAAAAAAAAAACAGTATTGTTTTGAGGTTAACAGTAGTTTTTCTAGCCTTTGTTGATATTAACATGCCCTTTCTTTTTAAGATGAAGAGGCATCATAATTGTAGTAACACATTAACCCAGTAGTGGAATTGAGGATACAAGATTAAGATCAGATTTTTTGAACTTCTCTTCTTTTAGTAATCTTTCAACAATTCAAAAATAATCTTTTTTAAAGAGACACTGGCACATTTGAAAAATAGTGCACTCTCAAGATTTTTCAAAATCGATATTTTTGCATGGTTGTAAGGCTTTTATATACAAAAGCCCTCACCTGAAATGATTAAGACCAAATCAGCTTCCTTATGAGTAAACAGAACGATTTTATAATTTAACGTCGCCGGCGACGTTAAATTCAGCAGACGATGAAAATGGTGTTTAACACAAGAACACACACTCCGTATGCATGTTTCCCACGCTATGCACACTGTTTAATCAGTCTATAACCTTTGTGGTTTTAATATCAGTGACTACGAGTCAAAAATATTCATGTAATTTGTTGATTTAAGTTATAGAAACCTTAAAAGTTGGCCTACAAATTACCTGGATGTCTTTCTCTTCATATCAATGTCCATATCTGTTTTTGGGTATGTTATTTTATGTGTAAAATATATCTCTGTTCTTCCAATGACCTAGACTATCATTTGAGAGCAAATTGAAGAAATTTCATATTTTGTGAAAATGTGTCAGTGCCGCTTTAAGGCCAAAACTTATATACAAACACAATCAATCCTAAAAAAGCAATTAAGTTTAAATCACTAAAGAACCCTTAAAATGCAGAAGCTTTTTTGCAGAGTAAACTCTGCATGCAAATATCATTTTGGGATTTGAAGCCAAGCCACTCAGTTTCACACTGTATACAATGATGACATAGCATCAGTCTCAATGCGCTAATTATCAGAATGGAGTAAAGCCTAGGCTATATGATCCTTTTCCAAAAAAATATCAAATAAGCCGCTTGTATTAAACCCAATGAATTATTATTAAAACCCTACCTATCCTGAAAATTGGAGTACAAACAGAGCAGATTACATCAAGTTGGAATCTCACCATGTCACTTAAAATGACACTGTGCCAAATGAAATCATGAAACAACCAGGGATACAACCTATGAATGATCAGTACTAGGGGAATTGCAGTTTGAAATAAAGAATGAAAATGAGAACAATAGACTGAAAGATCACTGTATGTCAAATGAGAAGAGGAAGAAAATCACACCTTCACAAAAATCAGGACTCTACAGCTTTCTCCAATCTGAGATACTTGGAGATGCATGCATGACTTACTAAGTTAATGAGTTACTGTATACATTGTTATTTTGTGCTAACATACTTTGCATTTATTTAAGTTTTGGGAAATTGCACAAGTTTTATTTTACAGATTCTGTCAATAAGGGCCCTATACTATATTTTATTAACTTTTCATCAACATATTTTCATGTGTTTATCTATGCATTTTACGTTCATTCACGAAACTCACGGTGTACACAAACCTACAAGGTAGGTAAATTGTGATGCAGTTGATACTAGCTAACCCCAGTGGCTAACAAACTACGGGATAACCAGCACCATTGGTTGCCTGTATATGGCAACGAACAAAGCACTGCCCGGCAGTATGCGTGAGCACCTGCAGGGGTTGAGCCTTTAAAATTCGCGCTCAATCGGGCATGATAAGGCTATTGAATGCTGTAACTATATGGGCATATTCTTCCCACCTCCAACATGTCATTAGACCAGGTGCTAACTTGTGTTTGTAAACATTTATGCCACCTCATCTATAGACAGCAACATTATCGAGTACTACATCTTGAGACAATTTGGTCAACCTTATCAAGAAGTATACCTTGAAAGACTTCACTCTGAAGTACAGAAAGTGTAAAGAGGAGTATTAGCAAACCTAACTATGTGAATAGTTGGTTTCTACTTTGGACATTTTAACTGCAATTTTCATTTTTGTCATTTTAGTAATAAAACACTTTGATTTCTAAATATTAAATATATTTTGAAAAATTTTAAAACTTTTTTTTACTTATTTAAACTATTTTAATGAGATGGTATCGCATTTGTTTTGCATGGCCTTTCCTATGGGAAATGTAAAGAAAAACCAACTAGCGCACATATATTAAACATCTCTTACGACTCCCTCTTAATTTGGTGTGGTGATGAGGAGGGCAATGACACGTCTTGCGAGTAAACAACCAACTCAAACAACTTGGCCAAGTCTTGAGTGACAGGTTTGCCATCTTGAAATGACAGACCCAACAGATGGAGCGAGGATGTGTCAACAAGACAATGATGAGGCAAAGGATGAGCAGGAGGACTGGTTTTATCGAGTTTGTTTCAAAGACGAATAAATCTCATCTGATTTATGACCATTTGTTTCCTTTTATAGCCTGATGAAGCAGCATAAAAGCAAGGAGACACAAGTTTTTACGGCAGTATTCAAGAAATAAGTGACAGAGTTTAAACATGTAGCATTGCACAGAATTTGAGGATGTTGAGATTTTTGTTGTTGGTAGGTTCAACTTCCTATGAAACAAATTGGCACACATCAGTAACTTTCTCTGGGAAGTGTATTAAGGCAAACAAAAAGAGATAAGATCTAGAATACTTCTTACAAGAATTAGGTAACACCAAGTCACACTAATGTCCTACTGTGATCATGAATACAGAAATGGGACTAGTATTCACTACAAAATCCTAGTGCCAAAAGGATTGCAGTGTGCATGATGCAAGTTCATAGACATGTACTTCTGTATTTGTGTTTGTCTGTCTGTCTGCTGGGCTGTTGCAAATTACTAGTCTGCTATATCGGATATGAATGTATCGTAGCCAAATAAAGAAGCAGCATATAATAATAATAATAATAGCAGAGATTTATATAGCGCCTTATGCTATTGGCCTCTAAGCGCTTTCACAAATGGTCGCTGATCACTGTGGCCCAACCATACCATAAACCATTTAGCATCATTTCAAGGGATGCAGCAGATCGAGATCAGCGCTTTCCCTTATCAGCAAACATACATCGAGAAAAAAAAAAAAAAAAAAAATTTACGGCAGTATTCAAGAAATAAGTGACAGAGTTTAAACATGTAGCATTGCACAGAATTTGAGGATGTTGAGATTTTTGTTGTTGGTAGGTTCAACTTCCTATGAAACAAATTGGCACACATCAGTAACTTTCTCTGGGAAGTGTATTAAGGCAAACAAAAAGAGATAAGATCTAGAATACTTCTTACAAGAATTAGGTAACACCAAGTCACACTAATGTCCTACTGTGATCATGAATACAGAAATGGGACTAGTATTCACTACAAAATCCTAGTGCCAAAAGGATTGCAGTGTGCATGATGCAAGTTCATAGACATGTACTTCTGTATTTGTGTTCTGCTGGGCTGTTGCAAATTACTAGTCTGCTATATCGGATATGAATGTATCGTAGCCAAATAAAGAAGCAGCATATGCAGCCATGATTGTATTCAACAAACTTGAGCATTATGTCCTTATTTGAATAGTAAATTGGACTTAAAGGAGGATGGCCCGATTTAAGTCTATAAGTTTTTCATCTTGATAGAATGGCCTTCACCCCAAAACCCTACCTGTAAAGTTTCACGCCGATATTTCAACCTGTTTTGATGTGAGAGCTAAAACGTGATTTTGCAATCCCCATAGAGTACTGTGTAAAATTAATATTGGTCGACCAAAAAGGGGCACATTTTCGCTCATAACATCCAAACCAAACATCCTTTATCCCTAAGATTTCACAGGGTAAATGAGAAAAATAGTAGCTTTCTTCTGATACCAAAATTTTGACCACTTCCAGTAAAATCTGGGGTCCCTGGGGACGAGGCTATTAGCGATCGGGCCATGGACCTTTAAGTCTACATTCAGAACATCATAGTAGTGTGTGTGTGTGTGTGTGTGTGTGTGTGTGTGTGTGTGTGTGTGTGTGTACATGCGTGTGGGTGAGAGAACTTGTAATTAACAACAATTGCAGATATTTTTTGTCGATTTCAGACAAATATGCATAAAATGGTTAATTTTTTGGGACCTATGGGGTGTCCCCATTAGGAGATAGGTGATTTTTTTTGTGTTTCCCATTTATGTGGAAAAACACAAAAGTCTTTATTTGGCTTTCACCAACATACTTTTAATTCCAAAATTTCAGTTGAATCCAAAATACCATATTAATGTGAGCAGTAATTGTGTGCATTACAATAGCCCATAGAGTAGGCCTACTGTACAAAATATTTTCCGGTTACTATAAATAAACCACATTTCAGTCGGTCAAAATATTTTGCAGATCATATCAGAAAAATACAAGAATACCAAAATCGCAGGTTCGATGGGGTGAAAGGTGGGGTCGAGGCTGAGGATCGAGTGGTGCCCCTTTAAGCAGAATTAAACTATCACGCTATGTGACGTCACTGATAATCATTCATTTCTTTATCATTTGAAGTTTAAGTGATTCCTTTCAGTGGGTCTAGTGTCATTCTCAGCAGAGACAAACCTAACCAACCCTGTAAAATGTCAAAGACCTCATCACAGAAGCAATAATCTTAGTGTTGTTTTTCTACAATCCCCCAGTTGAAATTAATTACAATCTTGAGGTGTGAGGCAATGCAATATACATCAAGGAGCGCTTGAGATATGCACAAAACAATGCTAAAAACTTGACCGACACTATGGTAGTAGCAAGTATGCTAACTTTCATCTGATAGTAGTTCTTGGAAAGTGTATGTACTGAAACTTGTAAACTGAAGTTAATACACTAGTAAGCATTTACTATCTATGCCATATAGCTTGATATACTGCTAGTCAGGAGTTCATTCAACCAAAGAGGGTCGCTATTGTCACTGGTTTGTGTAGTAGCGATATATCAGTGCATGCAAGCATAGCTGGAGCTATTCTTGTGTTGGCAGGTCACACTTTTTAAGTGAACTTTCTTTTTGAGAGTGTGGGCTGTTGCTCACTAATCAAGTCTATTTTTTATAGCAGGAAAACATTCATAAGAATTATTTTTGCAAAGATTTTGTGGGTAAGAACTAACTTTCTTAAGTATTTCTGATATTAATTTAGTGTTGTCTACAAAAGGACAATGTTATAAAATTTTGTGGTGGTAACAACTAACAGAAGTCTTGTGCTTCTATTTATTGCAAAATTAATGTCCACAAAAAATTCAGCTATGATAGTAGCAATTAATAACGCACGTGGTCCTAATGGTATGCCTTGTGAGAGTACTGTAGGGAAATCGAAACCCTGCTTAAACCTGGGTATCAACTCCAAAACAATTTTTTTCCAGAGATTAGAAATTGAGTAATTGCTTGCTTATTTTGGGAGAGTGCACAACACCAGAAAAAGAAAACATATCACTTAGACCTATCACTTAGACCTATATTTCATTATTTTCTTCAGAATATATAGAACTACTTTTGTAACAGAAAATGGAGAACTGCTCACCCACACATTGTGGTATTCAGCTTGTTAATCCAGGTACCTGCTAATTCTGGATAAAAGAACAACTTTTCTTTGTTTTAATTTTTTAAAATTTCTACCCTGCAAATATAACTCCTCCATAATCCATATTCCATTCAGTATAAGACAGGGATAGACTTCATTCTCTTGCCAATTGTGTCACACAGTTTTAAAATACACTATTCCTTCTCAGGGGGTGTTTTGAATCAATCCCACAATGCATTGCAATATGCCTATACTGTAGGCCTACTGTACTAAACACGTGTCAGTACTTAGGGATAAGTGTTCCAAAAGTTTAAGAACCACAAGACATTTCATGATCATGAAAAACAATCCCTAAATACTAACGCTTTGTGGGCTAAAATGAGCGTAAAAGTCAGGCTTTTTATGTGTTAAGAATAGGATTTTTGTGGGATCACAAGACCTTATTGAGGTGAAATTTTCTAAAACTTTGCATTGTGGGATTGACTCAATACACCTCTGGTTCCTTCTATAGCAACATGTTATACCCATCTAACTTTCTTCTCCAGACATCACTCTGATCTTCAACTTTAAAGGTGTATTTCATGCATATAACACCTCTTGGGTATGATTCCACATATCCTGAAGGAACAGTACCTCATTTATAAAATGTTGGTTGATTTTGAGGTCACATTTTGTGTTACTAGAAAGTGCCAGCTTCAGAGTTTTACTGTGCATTATTTCTTGAGATTGCAGTTTTAAGTTAAAAATTCCTTGAGCCAAGACAAAACCCTAACCCAGCCAAAACTCACTGAGCTGGGAAGAAAATGCACCAAGCCCAAAAAAATGAGATGACGTCATCGTATGAACACACATACGACCACAAAAATCCTGGCAAGCCAGCGACACCCTTGTTAGCTTGCAATCCCTGGTCATGGGACTTGTGGGTGCCGGGGGGGGGGGGGGGGGGGGGGGGGGGGGGCGGGGGGGGGGGGGGGGGTGCGGGGGGAGGTTCAACATCCACCCCAAGAATGCCCTATTCTTACCTTCTAGTCCTTTACCCCCTCCCTACCTCCCGTGCTAGAGACCCTACAAGTTGTTACGGTTGATATGCCATCAGGTTACATCTAGGCCAATGGTTCAGATCATTGTAATATAAACATCCCAACCTTTAAATTTAAGTTTGCCAATTCAGGTTAGGATCACAAAATGCGTCTTTAACTCAGTGGATTGATCGCAGGTTATATTTCATCCCGTGTGACACCCAATACCAAGCATATCTTTGGAGTGAAAAGTTGAATGACATGAACACAACTAGTTTGATTAACCTACTGGGATTGACTTATCATGCTTCATAGAAATCAGCAACAAGCCGTATCTACTTCGGATTAGAATATCCTCTTGAAATAACATTCTACCAAGGCCATAAAAGTCTTCTAGTAGGAGGGATTATTTTCTATTCTACTTATATAAACACATTATGGTCACTGGTCAGGGACAGAGGGTGTTTTGAGTCGATCCCACAATGCACCAGTTTTGGGAAAATTGACCCCAATAGGGTCATGTGACCCATCAAATCCTATTCTTAACACATAAAAACACTGACTTTTAATGCTCATTTTTAGCCCACAAAGTGTTAGTACTTAGGCGACCAAAAAACAAGTTTTACGGGCGAGCGAACTTTTCAAGTAGTGTCGTCGGTTAGAATTTTTTTTTTTTTTAATTTTTTCTTCTAAAAAATCAAGCAAAAATTAAAAAAAAAAAAAAAAAAAACGAAAAAAGGAAAATTTTTACAAGCAAAAATTTTCTTTCAAAATTAGCCAATTGATAACTTTGAGTTAAAAACAGGCTGATTTTTACATATTTTTTGGAAAAACTAAAAAACATAAATTTGTTGCAAACTGAAAAATCAGGGTTGGTCGGGCCCATTACAATCTCATGGTTTTTCGCGCTTAGGGAATTTTTTAGCATGAGTATAAATGTTTTATTGGTTCTTAACTTTGGAACACTTTATCCCTAATAATTCTGATGTGTTTATGTAATAAAGTACAGTATAGCACATTGCTATGCCTCATGGGATTGATTCAAAATCCCCTCTGGGTCAGACTGAGGTTGTCCAGTTTGCATGGCACTCAGCTTTGGATCTGGGTTGATCTACTACATGTAGGTTAGTAGAAACCGACACTCTGTCCTGGGAGATTTTTTTGCTTGTTCGTGAATTTTGTTTGTTTTCCTAAAATATTGATTTCAAATTGAGCACATTAATGTGCTTCCACCAATTATGCCAGCATGACCTACTTCCTCAATGATTTGGATGGACCATGTGAGGCTTTTTTAGTTATATTCATCACTTGATAAGTCGCTTACATATTATTCACATACGCTGCGGATTTGCATAAATCCTACATATTTTCCATATTTGTTGCAATGGAGCGATGTAAGTAGGCAAGGTAAAATATGACCATATAAGTTGATCTGATTGTTATTTCATTTTATTGGCTAATTTAGATTTAAAGTGCAGATCATAGTACAGAAACATAATTTTGCAGTGATTCTTTTAGACTGAATGGGAAATGATATGTGCATGTGCGTGCGTAGGCTAGATCTTGCATGTGCAAAAATATTTATTAAAGCACAGTCTCCATGTAAGTAAAATCACTCTGTACGCATGCATGTGTATGAGTACTTGCATATTTGTGAGAGCAAATATATTTCTTCCATAATTCCTGTCTTGTCTTCCGTGTCCCGAAAATCTCTGGTCCCGTCCAAACTATAATCCTGAACCCTGTATTTTAGTAATCATTCGATTTTCTACAGAAAAAGTATCCTGACATCTCTAAGCAGCATGACCATAGTGTAAATGGCTATTTATCCAACTGATTTTGATCTATCTTGTACTGGGCAATCAAGCAGTCTGCCACCAGCTATACTGACCAGGCTCCCAGGGCAATGGCCAAGCATCTCATCCACAGTGGACTGACCACTGACAATCAGGTCATTTACTCGCCTCGAATGACCTCACTGAGATGTGGGTCACCTGGACTTTATCAGGGCCATACCATTTATATACACAGATACAATCATATAATTTGGCCATTTGAGTAATGATTTTTACCAAGGTTTCTACTTATTCCGTAACTAGGTTAATATCACACAAACTAGAACCAGGTCAGTTGGATTGTTTCCATTAAAGTCCATTTACGGCCAGATTTCATGATACTGCCAATAATACCGGAGTAAATCCAAATTGGTCAAGTCCACTGCTAAATTGGCAGAAAACCTTTGGTAAAGTACGGTACTGAGGATCTCAATTCATCACATGTACTCAGTACCATGTATCATAAAAGCATTATTGCAGTCACCAAGGGACCAAAGTTTTATACAGCATTGCTCGAATAAAAGCTTATATTTGGTTATATACTTCATTCCATAATTTCTCATTCTTATTGGAATGTTCATTTGTAAAAGCTTGAAAGACTCCATTAAAGGGATAGCGGCGATTTGCTTATGCGAAACATCGAAAAAATCATCAAAATCATATTTTTTTATTTTTGTTATTGGCAGGGATATGCGAACATAACCTCAGTGGTATGGCTTGAAATCCGCGTAATAAAGACAAGGCAGTACTTTTACTGATTCTGTAATGTCTATACGTGCGTATCAAAATCCGACTTGAGATCAAAAAAAAGCCTTTCCCGGTGAATATCACAGATTTTTCAGCGTCGATATTGATCAAACATTTGACTCAAACACAAACATATTGAATTTGTTATTCTGTGACTATTGTAAACCCCACAATCGGTTCGTGTCAATTTTGAGATGCCGTCGCTTGTATGTCTATTTGCAGGATACGGTTTTGGTCTATTATGACCAAATTTCCTCAACTATTTCATTTGGTCACTATTTGGTGGGTAGTTGTACATTAACGCGTTATATGGAATTGTACACATTATCCCGATATATAAGTTAAACACATCCATTTTCCACATTTTTCGATTTTCTCTCACATTATCGCTGTTAATCCCTCTAATGCTAGCTTTTTGACACAGCGAAATCCCAAGTGTAATAGTGTCAGCAGTGCATTAAACGACATGCGCGATGCAAAATAATTTGGTGCACAAAGCTGTAAAAGAGTATTATATACCTCATTTATAGATTTGAGCGTGTTATGGTTAAACGTCTCTGACGTGATTTGAAATATTCACTATTTTGATGAGCTGTGTGCACAAGATACTATTTATGTCCACAAATAGTACCTCAAAGCCATAAAGGGAGTTACGCCAGCCGTAAATAGTAGCTAGCTTGTAATGCAGCGAGAAGTACTATTAATGGACGTAAATATTACTTAGGTTCTGAGCCCGCTGTTGTCTTGCATCGAGTATCGGAAGACGAAACTTACGGACATTTATTATTACAGAATTTATTGATTACAATTTGTAAAATAACGCTTCCTTTATTCAAGCCTCTGGCTAAACCTATGGTGACACCAAGCAAGGCCTACTATGTTCTTCAGGCCTGCACAAAAGGATAGAGTAGCCTACCCTCAATGCAGTGTATATTTATAGACTATTTATGGCTTGGAGGTTCTATTTACAGATAAAATCGTACCTGCTTCACCCTCGCCAAATAGTGGAACTATTTTGAATCAGGACAGTAGTAGTAGAGTTAGTGGTAAAAATAGTAGTAAAACCAAAGTGTTAAATCCGGTTTTGGTCCCCGCAAAACGGGGTGGCCAGATTCAATTCACATTCGTAGCAATCGCTCCTTACTTCCTCATTCCACTTCGCCCGATTCAACGAATCCCCCATCCTCAAACCAAACCCTCCACTCTCCTCCTCCACTTGCTTCCTCTTGAATGTCCTTCTTTGGTCAGCCCCTCTTCCTCAAACCACCAACTCAAACTCAAAAAGCCCTTTTTAAAATATGCTCCTAATCTTTCTTCAGCACGTGCCATACCATCTTCCAACCACCCGCACCCTGCCAGCACAAGCCCAGCCAAAAGATGCTGATGTGGGTTCTATCTGTTACGAACACAGATCTGGACACGAAATCGATGGGGGCCAGCAACCACCCTTATGGCTGGCCATCCAGTTCAGGGGAAGGATGTGCTGGGGGCCCTGTTGAATCCACACCCAAGATGTTGCAATTTCTTTAGTTAATCCCTTTACCCTTCTCTTTCTCTCGGGAAACCAAAAAACAGTGTTAGGGTTAATTGAAGTTTTAAACATTTAGACATCCTGTAGCACTAGCACTATCATCAGGCGCGGGGATAGGGAGGGGGGCGGAGGGGCGCGCGCCCCTCCCCGGTAGTTCCGCAAAAATCTTGCAAAAATCAGCCCATTTTGGACAGGTTTAAGCCTTCAGCCCCCCCGGTTTAATTTTGACCTTTTTCCAAATCCCCTGGATCCGCCCCTTATCATTAACCACTGGGAACTTTGGCAATTTGATTGGTAATCATAGCGTTAATATGCATGCAGGTAGAATGAGAAGCGAGACGTCAGATCACTTTATTCTGTCATATTGCCATAGAAAATGAATGCAAAGAATTACCTAAATTACCGTTTAAAAATCCCACCAATCCCAAATCCAGCAGATCGTGGCCGGCCCTAGTATGACAGCTTTGGTATTAAAGAAGAAGAGGCTACGGCCGGCTCCCAAGGTCATTTGATGTATGTTGATGGTTCTCGCATCATTTCTGAAATGCACAACTTCCAGTTTCGGTTTACATGCTCAACTGAAATATATCGAGTCAGCAAATAACAAATATAAAACCCATGTAAAAAATAATTCATGTTAACATGGTCCTGTCTCTACCCCAGGACAATGTCCCATACCTTCCAGGTACAATGTCCCAATCTCCAGACAATGTCCCTATCCACAGGACAATGTCCCATATCCCCACGACAGAGGTCCCATATTCCAGGACAATGGTCCCATACTTCAGGACAATGTCCCCATTACCCCAGGACAATGTACCCATTACCTCCAAGACAATGTCCAATATCACAGCGACAATGTTCATATCCCCAAGACAAGTCCATATCCCACGACATGTACCCTACAAGGACAAGTCCCATTACCCCAGGACAATGTCCCAACCCAGGAAAATGTCCATACCCCAGGACAATTTCTATACCTCCAGGCCATGTCCCATACCTCCAGAACAATGTCCTACCCCAGGACAATGTTCAAATACTCCAGGACAATTGTCCCATATTTTTCCCCAGGACAATGTCTTATTCCCCAGGACCACCTTGCCCATACCAGATTCAGGACAATGTCCCTACCCAGGGGCAATGGCCATACTCCAGAAAATATCCAACCCCAGGACAATGATCCCATACCCCATAACACGTCCATACCTCCAGGACAATGTCCCATACCTCGGACAATGTCCCATACCTCCAGGGGGGGGGGGGGGGGGGGGGGGGGGGGTGGGGGGTTGGTTTTTTTTTTTTTTTATTTTTTTTTTTGGACGATGTCCCATACCTCCAGGACGAGGTCCCAACCTCCAGGACAATGTCCCATATCCCCAGGACATGTCCCATACCCCAGGACAATTGTCCCATACCTCCAGGACAATGTCCCTACCTCCAGGCACAATGTCCCATATCCCCAGAACCAGGAACACGTCCCCATACCCCAGGACAATGTCCCATACACAGGACAATGTCCCAGACCCCAGGGAACAACTTTCTATACCTCCAGGCCAATGTACAATAACTCCGGAACAATGTCCAATACCCCAAGGGCAATGTTCCATACTCCAGGACAATGTCCCATACCCCAGGACAAGGTCCCATCCCCCGGACAATGTCCCTACCCCAGGACAATGTCCCATATCCAGGGACAAGGTCCCTATCCCGGACAATGTACATAACCCAGGACAATGTACGTTGTATCTAATCAGTTCGAGAATCTGTAACCTAGCATACTCCAAGGTTCAGCCCTGGTGACTTACAGATCTGCCAGATATTGTGTTCCACAAAAGTGTAATGAAAATCAAGGAAATAGGTCAAATATTGATAATTAATTTTGCAATTAGGTATGGAATGCAGATATGTGTCTTTACTTCTTTAGTAAAACGAATTCAGTTTGAGGAATGGGGGCCCAAATCCAGCAGATCGGGTCCGGCCCCCCCCTGGTTAAGTCGTGGTATTTATTCATTCTACTTTGATGACAGGCTGTCATCCAAAAAAAATGTTGTTTGGCCGTAATCCTCGCCTTTCACGTGTTTAAACCAATGACAACATCTTAAATTAGGATTTCTTGGCCGCCCTCCCCTGAAGAAAATTACAATTAAATATAGGGAAATTTTATTTATTTTATTTAAAAATATTTATTATGTATTTAATTATTCCAAGCATGAATTTTTAAAAGTCAGCACACATCATAGTTTTAATGTTAGAAACAAGATACATAAAAAATAAATTTGGCGAGGAAAACAAAAGATCCAAACAGCATGGAGGAATTTAAAACAAAGTACTTGTTGAATATCGGACTACAAATGAAAACTTCAATATTACAATGACGAATTCCTGTTAGTTCCCGTTGATTAATAACTCCGTAGGAGTAATGGTAAGAACGAAAAAGGGGGATCAAATGAGGGTCGGCATCCTGTCAGACTATAGATTTGCAATAGCGCCAATATGTACAATACGCGTTGTCTATAGAGCTTCGCTTCCGCTCGGTTATAAATATGACATAATGGTTGTAATTAGCAATCAGGGACATGGTAAGAAAAGCCTAAATATAGGGAGATCCATGTTAAATATGTTATGAACCAATCAGATAGACTCTATAAAAGAAAGATGTAGATCTCAGGGGTTAAAAAATAGCAAAGGAGCTATAAATTCTGGTCCTTTTTCCCACTACTCAGACTCTTCACAGTGTATTATAGAAAATTTTTTTTTCAACAAATCCTCAGAGAACAGAGGGTGTTTGAATCCATCCCACAATGCCTTGCCATGTGTACTAAACACTGTCAGTACTTGGAGATAGAAAAGTGTTCAAGAATTCAGACAAGAAGACATTTCATGAGCTTGCAAAAAAATCCCTAGTACTAGCACTTGTGGCTAATAATGTAAAGTCAGGGTTCTTGTTAATATATTTTGGGGAATCATATGACCTTATTATTGACATGAAATTTCCCAAAAAATTGGTGCATTGTGGGGTGGCAGAATGGCCTATCAGTATTGGTTTGTACATACAGATGCAGGGGGTGTTAGTAATTTGCCATTAAATGGTCAATCTGTAAGGAATGACCAAGTGTTCAAGAAATTCAGACCAGAAGACATTTCAGAGCTTTGCAAAAAAAAATCCCTGAGTACTAATACCTTGTGGGCTAAATAAGTGTTATAAAGTCAGTGTTAATTTGTTAATTATATTTTTGGGGGATCCTCTGACCTTATTGAAATGAAATTTCCCAAACAACTGGGCAAGTGTGGGACTGGGCAGATGGGCCTAGTCAGTATTTGGGTTTGTACAAAAAGCTTCTGAAATTATGGTTCCTACACAAAATTCAGTAACAGAGCCCAGATTGCACCAGAGAGCATAGAAATATCCTGAACACTGGCCGCAAGGAATCGCGCTATGCGCTTGAAGCGCACATATTTGACAGAAAATTTTACCATTCTATTTAAGGGTTCCAGAAAAATGCACACTTTTTTGTAGGCCTGGGGATTGATGACCTCAACAATACTAAATGAGCAAGTCCATCAAGTATTGCAATATTTCATATCCTTCTGTCTTATGTTATGTGGTAATTGGTTACAATTTAGGAGGGACAAAAAGTATGTTATAATACAGTGTCCGTGTTTGTCTATCTTGTGAGTCAAGGACTTGAAAAAGAAATTCTAACACAGTCACTACAACAAACTTTCTCTATCCAGTCCTAACCTATTGTACATAATAGAGTCAGTATAAGGGATGGAAATGGCAATGATTGCTGTAAGTTAGATCATTATATCGGGTCCTCAACACAAATCCTAAACTGATGCAAATTTCTCTAAATTGACATATTTGACAGTTTTATGAATGCAAATTGTAGCTTTAGAATCTCAATATACTAAATAAATACATGTAGTTTGTTGAGTTTCAAGAAACCATATGCCAGGTTTTTTTGAGTGAAACTATGGCAACGCCGGTGCTAATATCCGGGAATTCTGCTAGATGATGACCAACAAATTTGAAAGGACAGAAACATTCTGTCATAGCCTGCCACAGAGAATTTATCAGTAATTATTAGTTTAGTTCGCATAACACTTTTATTAAAGTATTAATTAAATTTCTGATCTTTTTGATCATTGGTTTGAAATCATTCATGAAGTTTACATTTTTAATTACACGCTATCCTGAACAGTCGCTGAAAATCACTTCTTGCTCTCGGAAGGCATGTCTGCCACCATCTAAATTCTGCGAAAATAATTCTTGTTTTATTCTTATTCAATATATCAATATAAATGTTCACTCATACATTACTCTAATGCATGTAAATTATAATAATAGGAGTGCAAAATGTATTAGCATGTATACAATTTATTATTTATATTAAATTTCTGATTACTACTCTTGCGGGGCAATGCAGGAATGTGGGCTATCTCTATCAATGATGAATCATGCAGAGTATTATATGATGGAGTAAATTCTACAAAATTATTCGATCAATTTCTAAAATAAATAATGCAAAATTATGAACATTCCAATCCATTTTCTGACCAGCTGTTTTGACCAAAAACGAGACGGTGCTATTTCAGAAAGGAAAGGAACTCTGTCAGTGCATTAATATAATTTGGCAGAAACCACCGCTAAGCATGATGGGTTTCCACCTGGAAGTACATAATGTAAAGGAGGTCAAAGGTGAGTCAGAGGCATGATGGGAAGGTTAATTAGCATAATGTATCAGTCAGTGTTCCCTCTGGTGCATAAGATGTACACACAGTGCTGATGAGAGCTCTCTTGCCTTTCACAAGATCTTAATTCCACCTCTTCCAAACCCTTCACACTGAACAAAAATTATCACTATGCCTAACCTTAGTCAACTTCAACATAAAGTTGAATCAGTCTGACGGCACAGCATAAATGATTCTCTGGACCATGAACGTCACTATGACAGCTCAAGAGTTAAATTGCTTCCTTTTTTCTTCAAAAATTCCAAAATTCTGCATTTTTATGATCACATTTGGAAACCAGCAAGAAAAATGCATTAAATATAAGTCCAAACAAGCCTAGTCTTAGTCGAGTGATTTTTCGAGAAGGCTTCCCATATTGCCTGATTGAAAAGGTTACCTATCAACTAGTTTTGGAAAGGCTTGAGAACTTGTGCAGAACTCTACTTGTATCCTATTAGCCTACAATATGTACATACTCATCAATGACTTACTGGCTACCTTTAGATGCAATTTTTAAGAGAGAACAAGTAACAAAATTGAGAACAAGGTCAAAATGCATAATTACCTTTTGAAAAGTGATCCCACTTGTGCTTTAAATTTTGATTTTCTAATCACATTTGGATATGCAAGTTGCACCCCCCCCCCCCCCCCCTTTTTTGGGTTGGTTAGAAAGTATCAAATTGAAATTTGTGTAACTTTATACTATATTTGGGGGGGGGGGGGGGGTAGATTAAATTGCAATTTGCCAAAAACAAACCAATAAAATTTTTGCAGTTCTGAAACCTTTGCAATGATGACAATCTAAAAATAGCCAAGTAATGGCCGAGAGGTAACACTTTTTCCATTATCAATGACCAGCATGCAAAGAGTGCTAGCGGTCAAGGGTCACAGTGTCCAGGTGGAACCCTACCTGCAGCGTGCTGTTCTGGGTAGGCCCAACACGATGCCCTTGCATAAGTCCTCCGCTACTCAAATCACCAAACCAGTCCTAGAAAAAGATAAGTGTTGAAGTCACACACACAACACAACAAAAAAGCACAATGTAGTTTCACTCTTGGTGGGAAAAATAAGCGGTGGTACAGTGTTCTTCACAATGGCAATTCTTCCATACAAATTTTTTGCAGTGGTTTTCACATGAATATTAGTGACATAACGTTAACTTTAGTTGCATGATTGGGAGAGTTCTGTTCATTTATTATTCTTTGTCACTATATAGGTCATGTACAGCCGGTGTCCAAAACTGTATTGGAAGAATTGCATTGTGGGAAGAACACTCTTCCTCTTCTCTTGAGTGAAAATAGAGATAAACACGGTTGTTAAACATACCACGACAATCTTATGTTTTCAAGCATTTTTTTCAGCAAACTACTGCAATGAATAATAACCCTTTTCAAGTCCTACAGTACAAGCGCTAGAGATGCAAAAAGATCAATTTTTTTTCCAGTTTTTTTAATAGTCTTTTCATGACCAACATAAAAAGTGCATGTGTAGTCCAAATAAGCATAGTCTTAGTCAGTGTTTTTTCAGATGGCTTTCCAAATGAACTGCAAGTTCATTTGGAAGCCATCTCAAAATCACTATGCAGTGGGTTCTCAACTTTTTGGCTCGCAGGCCATGGCGGGTCATATACCCTTCAAATATTCCTGCTCGCGGGCCAGATGCACCCTCTTTTGCTATTTTGTGTGTATTTTTCAAACTGTTCAGGGCCAACCAAAGCTTTGCGGGCCGGATCTGGCCCGTGGCCTCGCCCCTGTTGAAACCCCTGCACTAATGTGTCAAACCTACAGATAATCTGTCAAGGTGTAGGGGTTTACTCAATTTTGCCCTTCATGGAGTCACAGGTTTGTTTTGAGCAGGTTTCTCCCAAGGAACCAATGTGTTGGTGGGGCAATGTCACAGGAGAACAAAACCGTTTCAGATGTTGTTACTGTTAGGTCATAAACAACAATCATTTGTTATTCCGTTTGTCATGCATGTTCTTTCAAGAAATTTCCTAACAATGCATTTTTGTTCAGGTGGAACAACTTTCTGACTAGCAAAGAAATGCCATGTTTTTTCAAGTGGAAATAATGGTGTATGGGTTAGGCTTTGGATTATGCGGATTAAAATCTTGTATATTAGTCTGGAGAAGATATGGATTTGTTTCCAAATACCGAAAAAAATGGGACTACAGGATTAGATCTAATCCACTGAGTCAAGAAAGCCTTCGCCTAATTACAAATGTATTCTAATATTTAATTGCATAAATTAGTGTAAACCAAAGAGGGTATTTTGAACCCATCCCATACTAATTACAAAGTTCCTATACTGTACTGTACTAAAACTAAAGCCCATGTCAGTACTTGGGATAAAAAATGTTCAAGAAGTTTAGAACACAGGGCAATTTCATGATCATGCTAAAAATTAACTCGGTAGTAGTGCTTTGTGTCTAAAATGGTGTAAAAGTCGGGTTTTATTAGTACCGGGACGCCATTTAATGATTTTTGCTCTACTAGAAATGTTTTTTTACTATAGTTTTTTTTCAACAGTTCTAATGCATTAGACCACTAGTTGAAGGAATCAAACTGCGACAGTTATCAGCATTGAGCGTTTTTGAGATATTTAGCGGCAAAACAAAATGGCCGCCAAAGTACCCATTTTTTTAATGAAAAATGATCAATCTTTTTTAAATGAATCGATTGGTCTTACAAATATTGTTTGTATGCCCACGATCTATACAAAAAAGTCCGCTTTCTAGTAAGACTGGAGGTGGTTCACAATTAAATTTTTCTTGTTATTTTTACATTCCAGTTGTTTATTACAAGATGGTCTTCTTACTCATAATGTAAACCACACCAAGGGGGCAATGTTAAATGTTAACACGGGGACCACGTTAAGGTTTGCTCAAACTTACGGAGATACTGTATTAGTTTGGTAGGGCAGATTGGCCAAGATAATAGTAATAATAAACCAATCTGATAAGCGCGACGGCAGAGGGCTGTTATAAAGGCAATTAATTACCATTATTAAAATGACAGATACAAAGCAATAGATAAAATTCTAATGTGAAAACAACTATGATATACATCAATTATACACAATTTCAGAATAACTTAGGAGAATAATTACGTAGAAATTCAACTGTATATATTGAGATAGAAGAGGATGCCAACCCCATGCCTCCCATATTGGGTACACCGGAATCGTTGCTGAGAGGATCTGTAGTATGTCCCCACGGCGACCCACCAGTAAAGTCTTGATCAAGATGCCGACAGGCCACAGGTAAGTATCACAACAGGCGCGTAACAGACCTGACACTCTGAGGGCAAGACTCAAGAAGTTTCCCCATTTTTTTTTCGGGGGCTCGCTTTCGTCGCGGGTAGACCCAGATTTTCTCTAGACGAGTGCGAAATTCTGAAGGGGGGAGCGAAGCCACATTCGACCTGAGCACCCACAAACACACTTATTTTTGTCCTTCCCCTTCCTATCTCTGCTCCGTCCCTATTTCTTTCTTTTTCACTTCTCCTTTCCCCTTTCTTATCGCTGTTCCCTTCTCCTTCCAATTTTCTTCTTTTCACTTTCTCATTCTCCTTTTCCTTCTCTTCTCCCTCTTCTTCCCGTCTTCTACCCTTATTGTCCCATTTTTTAGCTTCTCCGTCCCCATTTTAGTGATCGGGGGGTAGTCTGACCCCCTGCCACCCCCGCTGGTTACGCATATTCACAACCGTGTGTTATGGACAAACCAAAGGCAACCACACTGAACAGAGGCTAGAATAAAGGTATGGACAACTAGAACTGGAAGGCCAGGAGTAACATAGTCTGATGATCGTGACTAAATAGTCTTAACTTTTGCATACACTGTTAAAAAAGGTTCATTAAAATAACAAAAGATTTGACTGGCAGCTGGACTCACAACAGTTAAAAATCACGTTTTTTACCAGTAATTGCACGTTTCGAGTCCCTTTTTAAGTTATTTGCACGTTTGCGCCGGCTAACAGTCAAAATGCGTTATTTAAGCCATTTTTAAACAGGTTTAGTGTAGTTAGTATCGTTGACTACCTAGTCGTGACGAGTTGAGTGAGGAAAAAAGCTCTTTTAAGGAAAGCAAAAAATCAAGGTGACATTGCTACAAAAAATATAACCCAACATATATATACCCATCACCAAGTCAGCATCTCACAGCCCTCGACTACGCAGATGATCAAGCTCTAACAGCCGATCTGCTATGTAGTGCACAAGATTACTAACTCACTTGAGAATTGCTGCATCTAATGCTACCATTTTAAAGTCAAGAAGGATGGAATAGACGTTCATGAGGAAGAAAACATTAACAGGCATACAGACGGTACCCAACTCAAGAGATCAGGGACTTCAGTAACTAGGGGACTTGTTGACAACAGCAAGAAAAAGACTTACTGTCACACAAAGGACCAGCTTGGAATGCCTGCAATAAAACTACACACTTATTGGTATGGTAAATCTGCTATCTCCAAGTCAACAAAGCGTGGAGTTCTTAGAGCCTGGAGAGAGACTCGTAATACTGGATCTGAGACCTGGACACTGAAGAAAGAGCTACAGGATAAACTGGATACAACCAGGCTTCTTATGCGGTACAGAACATATCTTGGCATGATCACATGACCAAAGCACAGATAGATGGAGATATCCTGTCAATTTCATCTTACCGCTGCCCAATGCCGAGCATGATTTGCCCGGTAACTGTTATCGTGCGATTGATCAATTAGTCGCATGTTGGAGGGCTTACTATGCTCAAACAGGGTGGCGCACCTTTAACTACATTAAATGATTGCTCGAGACATCCAGCGGATCAATCTGACATCCCCACTTAATGACGGACTGTGGCATTTGGCGCTACATGTTTAACAGCATCTTGGTTGGCCGCTAGATAGATGGACGTCACCACAATATCTTATTTATATCTTTTACTATATACCTATAGATCAGCTTGGTGTTACACAATGTACATTCCCCTACCTGATTTTAGGAAGAAATTACAAAGCTCCAAAGTGCCAGCAATGACGTCCAAACCTCGCTGTTTCAAAAATATCAAAGTCTATCCAGAATAGAGCTAGGCATATAATTGGATTGCCAGAGGAGGAGTATCAAGATAACTGGATTTTACCACGGAAACACCGAAGAGAAGGTTTGAGCAACTAAGCTTTTCCCAACGCACGTTCTATCAAGGGGCGCCTGAACTACTTTACCAAATGATGCATAAAAACTCAGAGTATATAGACCCTAATCTTGGCGGTGTCTACGATATCATGACCTGCAGTTCAGGGACCCAGAATCTACATTTTCAGCAATAAGGGTTCATTTATTCCTTCAACTGTCGCTTCTCAATCTGGAATGTCCTTCTTGGGGCACATTCCTGCTACTAATCACAAGGGGTCTTGGGTGACAGTGGAAAAAATTTGCCAAAAAAAAAATATAGTAAGGTCTCTAAGTGAAAGTTTAAAACATATGAGGTCTGTGTGGTACAAACAATGCCTGAAAATGGGGGTCTAAACAGCCTTACATATGCATCAACTCCAAAGTGGGAGTGACCCCTGGGTTCTAATCTCACTGATATTATCCACATGAATGCATATTGCCCTTCCAAATTACATAAAACGATTGCATGGGATTTCTTCTTGTTTCAAAACAGCCTCGAAAGCGTCGAAATGGCATCTCAGGACCGCTTTAAAATGGTTTAGTGTCTGTTTCACAATGAGCATAACATAAGGTGCTGATATGACCTTACACTAGCAATTTAGAGACAAACAGGGGTCATTTTGATTTTGGAAAAAATGACCGTGATAGTGGCTTTAAATTTACAACAGTATGCTGCTTGGCACCATTTTTTGTCCCATCTTGAAATATATTCTATTCTATATTCATAGACATGGCTGTGCCCTTTAAGTGGCATCCCATAACATGATTAACATTTGCAGCTTATACTACGGCAAACAAACCTTGTTGGTGATATTTCACAAAAATGTGGGATTTTGGCGGCGGGCCATTTTGTTTTTGGGTCACAGTCTTGAGCTTTAAAAAAAAACCCGGCCATCTGATTTTTTAAATATACTTGGTGTCCCTCTTTTATCATCCCATTACTACCATAAAATATTGTTTTTCCTCCCTTTCCTCTGCTTTACTAAGAAAAACACAACATTCTTGGTAAAATTCGCTAAAATATGGCATTTTGGCGGCCATTTTGGTTTTTTCACGAATATCTCAAATGCTCAATGCTGATGGACTGTCAGCAGTTGAATTCTTATAATGGGTGGTCTAAGAAGCCAAACAAATTTCCACAAAAAAACTAACTAAAGTAATATTTTCTATCTAAGTAACTGGCTGCACCCCACTATATGTGTTCATAGGATTTTTAAATCACATATGGAGTAAATTTCTCTGACTGGTGCATTGTGGGATGATCCATTTTATCGTTATAATATCATGTGATGCCTTCAGAATCTCTTCCAACATATACTATCCGGACTTGCATGGTCTTTCTATCACAAAAATTTAATAGAACTTGAATTCCTGAATAAGAGCTTATCTTTCCTTAGTAGTAAAGTCATTTTTAATATACCCAAGTCCTGATATAGGTTCTGATATAGTACTGACCCGAGGGAGGTCCCATAACTCGATTATAATCCCACCATAAGTTGGTTTGCGGTCGGCAAAGTAAATGTAACAAACATTCAATTTTTTTTGTCAAAATCATTCCTATTTTGGTAGTATCTTCTACAATATTCTTTTACAAAAGTATTGGTTTCATGCTTCAGTTCATTTACAGTCTTTATGCGCTCAATCACACACTTCATTTGAAACACTAAAATTCTGGAATTATTTTAGTTCTGAAGGCTTGAAAAGTGAGGCGTTAATGCTTTCTGTTAAGAGTGGAGTCCCTTAATAATCCCATCCCACCCCTAAATTCATTGCAAATTTTCAGTTCACAAAACAGTGTGACTATACTAGGGTCAGGTACAGTTACGACAAGATGCCATGAGAGATTTCACATATCCGGTGTCCCTAAAAAAGAAAGCCCTTGTTTTTTGCAACCGATGTTTTACATCCCCTAAGCTGGTTCACCTGCATATGGACTACAAACAATTAAATATTTGAGAGTGAGGGTTTCTTCTTGAGAGCATCTTAGCATCCCAAAGCATTAGCCTACCAGAAATAAACTGACTACTGCCACAACTCACTCCCTACTCTAAGTGGCATGCATCATAAATGCAAGGGCAGTAAGGCAGTCCCCCCCCCATATCCAAAACAAATTCCTAAAAGGTCTAGATCCATTTTATACCACCAGTGTCCGTCAACAACCCAAAAGAAGATATGCCCATATTTGGTCACTAACGCACAAGTGACTCCTCACATAGATGTTTCTATGAAATCCCTGCCTGCATTTTAAACCGGTAAATCTTTTCCTCTTTTTCCGGGAAAAACAGGAAAAGTGGATAACGTCAGTTTCATTGGCGCTGTTTACTACCTGGCTGCTATCGATCAACTCCCCCGTAAAACTTTGCCAGCAAAAGGTCGTACACTGATGTCAACGCAAAGTCATTGTGGGTTTAACCCTTTCAAACCAAAATATGGCAGGACATGCGATCGTAGGATTGATGGATGGTCGATTTTGCATTTCACAGTCAAAATATAATTCAGAGAGGCAAATGATAGGTTAAGGATTTAAAATGTTCGTAAACATCAAGAAGGATCGAAGGTACATGAGTTGTACAAGTGGTTAGAGGCGATGTACGTAAAGATCGCGAGGCCCCCGCCGATCACCTGGCCCTCAATCTCTATTCTACTGCAACACTAGGCCTATCGTCCAATCGTAAGCCACGCGGTATTATCACTTTCCGTTTCCTCAACCTGCATGCGCACTGTAGCAGAACGGAGTGTTTTCTATTGCGTTGTACCGTAAGTGACGCGCATTTTCCTTCCCTAGAATGAAATTTCGCTGGGTGAATTTCCAGTAAATAGTAGGAGGTCATTTCTATGGTGAGCAAATTTAATCCCTTATCCGTCTCTGTTCGCGGTAAATGGTCCCAATAGAAACACACCTATAGTGAGACTGCAAATGACTGTTGTCGTCCTATTTCTGATTTTTTTTGTGTTAATTTTCTCAAACATAGCCTTTCATCAGAGCATTGCGCTTTATATTATTTGGTACAGTCCCTGTATATGATGTGATCTCATGCCCATCGCATTTCCGAATTTATTTTGTGTATTTTGTTTTTCTTTATTTTCCAGGATAAATCTTCCAAAACTTTCCTGGTAACTGATTGGGCAATACATAGTAAGGGTGCCCATTTGAATCATAGCAGCATTGTTTTATGTTACTGTCGGGCATTCGGGCATTCGTATTGTGGTTAAAGAAAGGGTTTGATTGACAGATGTTGGCACAAGCAATTAAAAGGGATGACCTGATTAAGTCTATAAATTTTTTTTCCTGATAGAATGGCCTTCACCTCAAAACGCCATCTGTAAAGTTTCGCGCCAATATTTCAACCTGTTTTGAAGTGAGCTAAAAACGTGATTTTGTAATCCCCATAGAGAACTGTGTAAAATATTGGTCGACCAAAACGGGGCATATTTTCGCTCATAACATCCACACCAAACATCCTTTAGCCCTAAAATTCACAGGGTAAATGAGAGAAATAGTAGCTTTCTTCTGATACCTAAATTTTGACCACTTACGGTAAAATGTGGGGTCCCCGGGGGGCTATTAACGATCGTACCATGGACCTTCAATTAGTAGGTACACTCCCCCATATGATGACCACATAATATTTTGATTGACACATTATGCTTGCACAGAAGTATGCTTATAAGACGCCTTGCTCCACTCAGCAGAGGGCTTTGCCCTCAATACACACCTCCGCCGATCCTATCACGGTTGTTGCACAACATTTTGAGTGAATTCCTTTGTTTGTTATTACTTTGTTTGGACTATCCCTTTCCACACAATGAAATGACCTTGCAGAAGCAATGGATGGGATAAAGGCTACACCCACACCTTGGGCCTACATAGCCTAGATCCATTGGTATATACATGTACATTGTACAATGTTATGGAAATATTGGTTGAAGCAAAAGATCCCAAATTTTTTCCAAAATCATAATCAATTACAGATATTTCACTTTTTAGGGTATGGGTTAAGAGAGAGCAATTTTATTTTATGTTCACCACCTGTGACACTTCTTGATTTTTATTTAAGCCTACTCACACAATTGACCCTTAGCATATACATTTACATTATAATGCATTGGGAAGGTGGTATAAGCACCATTGGGGGGGGGGGGTTGCCACCCCATAAAGAGTAACTATTGGGAAATACCAAATGTTATAAATACATAACGTTAATGCTTTACAAACACACATGCTCATGTTATCACATGGATATATGCAAGTACAGGTCCTATGTACTGATCGATAAGTGTCCTGTAATGATTACAATGATTACAACTTTCTATCTGACATCATGGGTCACATCCATACCACATGCATTATGTTCAAATCTAAGTAGGTCTATACCACCCAAAACCCCCAATGAACTGTTAAGAAACACCAGACAATAGCAACCCCATTGGGTAACATTTGACATCTCAAAGTCGCATTCACACCTTGCCCTCGTTCTTGGGTCAGGTGTTAATAACACATCTCAAAAGTACAGTTCTTCGGTACACTGTTATTAGAAACCTATACAAAATGCACCCCAGGAGAGTCACTTAGGATACCAACATGTATACATGCGTGATCAGTAAGATGTGAAATTTTGTTGTTTCTATTTTAAGGGCAGACAAGTTTAATATGCACAATACGCATCGGGACATTCAATTAGTCCATTTTCTTTGCATCTGCACCACCTCTGTGGAAAATATAGGTAAAGTTTTCTATGGGGAGTATGAGTTTCAAATGGAATAGCCCATTGGGGACTACATTTGATATCCACACACCCCTGTGGAAGGCACTAATTAATTTTTGATAATTTCATTTTGAATATAGGCCCTACACATACCCTCTAGATGAAACCTGCCACATGGGGTAGTGGAAGATTTAAGTAAGCCTCCCACAGTATGGATTTTAAACAGAAAGCTCATTTACATGAATATCGCTTTTGTAGCATAGAGGGTACATGTAGATCTACTACCTTATGAAACCATTAATTTTATTTTTATTTTTTATGGTTGGCAACATGAACATGGATGGGAAAATACATGTAGATCAGCTCCTTTTACATTATCAATTAAAAAGCAGAGTTTCTTTTTTTTTTAGTAATCCCAAAGAGGATAGCGTATTCCTTTGTTTAAACAAATTTGGCAACTTGAGATTCAGACTTCATACAAATATTCTGAATGCTTACATGTAGGCTCTACTCACTATTAATATTATCCAAATCTCTTCATTTTGCAGAAAACCAAACAAAAGCCAGAAATGCAACATAAAATTTGGAAGTTGTAACTTTATTGAAGATGCCACCAATTTCTGACATAGGAATAAATTCAACCAAAACAACAACAAACCACTCCTTTTTTCATACAAAGTATGGGCGAGGTGTTGCATCAACAAATCACAGCTACTCAGGTCTACAATAGAACCAGCAAACATAGGTGGTGATCATATAGCAGAGGCCAAGAGTTGAGTTACCCAATCACCCTACACCTGTTTGCCAATGTTTTGCTATCCACCCCCTCATGAACTCAGATTGTTAAACCTCGGCCTGGGGTAGAAAACTCCCGAGAAGAAAAACATTATCCACAGTCATAATTTGGCACAGCATGTAGGACCTCTCAGTATACTGCCAACATTGTTTTCTAAATCAACTTTCACTGGGATTTTAACTTTCTTTAGAAGAGCCCTGAAACATCGATTAGTCGTATCTGTAAAACTTTCAAAAGGCGAGTTATGTGTTTAAAGGGGCACTACCCGATTCTCAGCCTTAATCCAACCACTTGTCCCATCAAACCAGAGATTTTGGTATCACTGGGAATTACAAAGAAGCCTAGTAAGGTGAAGACCCTCAGTTCTGAATCTATCTTAAAGTGCCTCCTGACTCTTCCATTCCCTGCCCCCAATACTTTGTTTCTCTTTCATCTGTAATATCATGTGAAGAATCTTTAAAATATGTCATCATAAAATAAATTCACTGCTCTCCAACCCAAACCCCCACCCCAAGCAGTCATCTTGCATGCAAGTTTTGAACATCTTTATAAAACCTCCTGCATGACCTGTGGTCTAGTTCTCATGGACAGTCACATTCTCCTCAATACATCCTTTCACACCCATTCCCATTTGACATCTTGGCTCCTCTTTGTTGCCAACAGCAGCCAGGCCTGAACATGAATATGGTGCGCATTGTATGTGGTCATGTTATTGTTGTGATATTTTTGACTGCAAGCACACCATCATGTGTGTAATTGGTTTGTGTTGGCATGCACACTCTGAAAAAATAACCTCCAAGTGTCTAGGGAGGTGTCTCCTTACTGTACACATACCAATATCCACTAAATTGATCACACTTGTACAAGATTGATTAGGAATATGGAATGGGCCATAATTATGGACCTCTTCATGGTGACTGTGCCCCCACAATAAACAAGAGTTAGGATGAGTAAATTTTACATGAGAAAATCGCATGTACCTCGTCTCATGTACCTAGTAGTAATACTGGAGGTCTGTGCTGTTTTGACAATGTCAGGCAATCAGTACGGTATTGATAATTATTCATTGATGTAGTGCACATTAATATCCGTTGGTTACTGATTCAAGCTTTGGCTCGTGCACCTGTTCCAAATTATGATATGCCACAGAAGTTGTGTTGTGATCAATGTGATCAGTGGCTCGTACCAAAGTTAGTGTGAGCCAGTTCTTATTCTAACATGCTCTACATCAGCGAATAAGCTTCCACATGGTGCCATAGGACTCTGCAACTAATGCATACTGCCCAACACTCATGCAACTTGTCAAGCAAGTAATACCATTTTATAAGTTTTGGATCCATTTTTGAACAAATATTTTTAAGTCAGCTTCTTGCATATTGGATAATTTTTGGGTTGATACCAGAAAATATCGCCCTCATGAATAATGTATTGGACTCATCTCCAACTTGCTCAATATTTAATCTTGACTCAAGCCATTTAAAAGGGATTAGCAGCGATTTGCTAATATGAAACATTGAAAAAATCATCAAAATTCATATTCTTATATTTTTGTTGCTAGCATGGATATGCGAACATAACCTGCAAGTGGTTGGCTTGAATCCGTGTATTGAAGACAAGGCAGTACTTTTTATCTGATTGTGTAATTTCTATATGTGCATATCAAAATTCCGATTTGAGATCAAAAAGGCCTTTCTCGGTGAATATCACTGATTTTCAGCGTGATATTGTGCACCATGATCGATACAGTTTGACCTCAAACACAAACATTATTGGTCTTTGTTTATTCTGTACTGGTTTGAACCAAAATCAGCTGTTTAGTGCAGATTTTGAGACGCCATCGCTATATGTCTATTTGCGGGAGACGGTATGACAAAATTCCGCATTTTCCCGATTCTCTCGCATTATCGCTGCTAATCCCTTTAATATTATATTCATTATTACAGGAGGATGACCCAATTTCATTATAGGACCTATTAAGTTTTCATCTTGAATGAATGACATTAACCCCAATACTCCATCTGTTAAAGTTTTTTTTTTTTTTTTTTTTATCTGATTGTGTAATTTCTATACGTGCGTATCAAAATTCCGATTTGAGATCAAAAAGGCCTTTCTCGGTGAATATCACTGATTTTCAGCGTGATATTGTGCACCATGATCGATACAGTTTGACCTCAAACACAAACATTATTGGTCTTTGTTTATTCTGTACTGGTTTGAACCAAAATCAGCTGTTTAGTGCAGATTTTGAGACGCCATCGCTATATGTCCATTTGCGAGAGACGGTATGACAAATTTCCTTAAATACTTCATTTTTTCACTATTTGGTGGTTTATTTCTACATTAAAGCAGTTATACGGAATTGTACATACTTATCCCTGATTTATAAGTTAAAAACATGCATTTCTGCATTTTCTCGATTCTCTCGCGTTATCGCTGCTAATCCCTTTAATATTATATTCATTATTACAGGAGGATGACCCAATTTCATTATAGGACCTATTAAGTTTTCATCTTGAATGAATGACATTAACCCCAATACTCCATCTGTTAAAGGCACTATCAGTGATTTGCTAAATCTGACAATTGAAACAACATATCCAAAATCATATTTTTGTATGTTTGTAAGTATATCCTAACACACTCCACAAGTGATAAGACCAAAAGCAACCTAATAACAACAAAACTGGATATTTTAGTCATTACTGTCTGTATGGACATTTACTTCAACACATAATTGAAGGGCAATTCATGTCTTCTTTATACACTGATGTTTTCTTCCTTTTCTGGCAATATTCAGTTGAAAAAATAACTTATATGAGAATTCTACAAACTTATCCCTCACTTTTTAAGTTATTCCTGCAAATTTCAAATATTTTGACTCTTTTGGGAGAATCACTGATAGTGTCTTTAAGTTTCATGTTGATATTTCAATCTGTTTTGATGTGGAACTAAAGCTGACATTGTTACTTTTATCATGGTTACAGTATTAAGGGTATTCCTTTTTAGAGTACTCTATTTGTGCAATTAAAAAAAAGCACTATTTTTTTCTGGAATTGTGACAACATACAATATTTGTTTAGCAATGGTGGTTGCATGCCATTGAACCATAACCTCAGCATCACAATGCCTTTTTGTAACCAGTTCTTACAATGCAACTATAATAAGAGTATAAACAACTGGTGTTAACTTATGCATTGAATTCCCCTGATTTTATGTCCTGCTTCCATTCTTCTACACACAGAGCTTAATCACGAGTGTGTTACACCATGTCAGGTTAACACAAAAATCAAATATAAACTTCTAATAATTTACTTATTTTATGAGTATGTGGCATTCCTTAGGAAGTCCATAAAAAATAAGAAATAGTGTGTGTACCCTTTGCTTTATTCTTGCAATTTCATTTGGGTAGCATGTCACTTTTTTGGGCAGTGTTAACCTTAACCACTTCAATTTGAACAACTTTAATTTCACTCTAAGTCGTAAATTTGATTTGGTCCACTTCTGTTTCACTTTCCTCCTCCCTTTCCCCTCTAACTCACAGACATAGGCCTATAATTTGCCGGTATCAGAAGTCACTACCAGATGTCAATACATATACGAGTGTGACCTGATCCTAACCCCCCAAGCTGCCGTATACCCAAACACTGTATCTTGAAAATCCATGTCACTCAGTGTTTCTAGATACTGCAAAACTTTCTAAATTTCTTGTAAACTTTTAAAAGAAATATCAAAATCGTTCCCCGTCAAGGCATTGGTAAGAAAGCAGAAGACTGCTACAGGTGCGTATTTACTAGCAGTCCAGTGCAAAATTACAGCCAATTTACTCTCTTTAAGAGAGAAAATTTTGGTTTGTCTTTCCCAAGGAATAGCATCAGGTCAGATCGAAAGAAAGTGATGCTAGACTTTAGATGGGTGACATGGGCTTGAACATAGTAATGAATTGCCCACCGGGCACCATGGCTGGCAGTAAAACTGCATGTACATCAAATGTTCAGTGGACGAAAAAAATACCTAGCTAGTTCAACATGTACAACTACTGGGGAATGGCTAGGAAGAAGAGTGAGTTATGTTATAAAATGTGTTTGGGCTAGTTAGTTAGTTAGTATGTAATTATGACAGTTACTGACTTCACATGATTATGGAGGGGAATTCAAGAGTAAAAATGGTTCAGCAGATGACAGGGGCCAAACCTCATTCATATAACACTCACACAAATCCATCAAAATAAGATTACTGCAATACAGCCTGCAAAGTGCAAACCGATTTGGGTGCTTTAAATGTTGGCCAGTCATGGGTATTCCCATGGTCTTAATACAACATCGTCCTCATAGATTTGTTCATAAAAATAACCTAAAGGAGTTGATTCTCTAACTTTTGATGGTTTTGGAATACATAAGTATTGCTTGGTAAAAAAAAATTCTGAATTTTTAGTCCAGATTTCATGTTTACGTGTTAAACCAGGGAAATTAGGGATTTCTCGGACGTCATCCCCCAAATGGAAGGAATGAACTTAAGATCTTCATATATGGTTATCAAAGTTAGAGTGTGATCCATTTTTGTTCCTCGCACAAGGAACAGATTCCAAACTAACTGCACCAAATTTTCCCGATTTTGTTTTTCAGTATTATGGACAACTACAGATTTCCATCTCTCCTGCAAGGGGCAGAATTGGGAAAACTGCTAGTGCATTATCCAGATTTATACCACATATTGCTATAAAAGATCACAAAATAAACCAAGAGATGGTTAGACTGACCTGTTGTAATATTTCCTGTTGTCTTCTCTGTAAACATTCTCTCTCCTTCTGTAATCTTTGTAACCTTAAAGCTTGCTGTCTAGCTTGTATTGATACCTGTAAAATGCAACAATAAATGGCAATTTTTAAACACTTGAGATTGTTCAATTTCAATGGTTCTTAGTCATGTGATATGAGACAATATTACACGATACAGCGCATACGCACTGCTCGATCCAAATCGAAGGCGCATAGTAACAAGTTCCAACGGACTGATCGATTTAAAAAGCAGGGTAGTTCGTTGTATAACATCTACCATAATTTTAGTAATGTGTTACAAATAGCTTCTTATTTTGAATAAAGTGTTAAAGAATGAGAATAAAGGTAGTTTTTTTAGCCTTTGCCCTGTGTCTATCATGTCATATCACTTGGCAGCTGCGCCTCGTTGTTCTACTTAAAATAATGCTGTAGCACATGTGATATGACATGATAGATAATGGCAGAGGCTAAAAACAATACCTTTATTCTCTAATTAAGGAAAGAGGGAAACCAGAAATAATTTGTAGTTCTGGCTTTACCTCTATTTTTGCCTATTTGGAAGAGAAAAATATTGGACACAATTGGGCAGATGCCACTGGATACTTAGAAAAAAAATTAAACATTAGGTTGGTGGTCTAAGAGCTACCAAGGCACCCAGCAAGATCCAAGGCAACGTCACAGTAGGGCCTCACAGAGCAAAACCCCAGGAGATTTGGGTTTAACAAAAACAAAAACTGTTGGTTAAAACTTTTGGTTTCCAACTGTTGGCAAGTACTTTTTGGTTTAATAAAATAACTTAAAACCTCTTTCTTTTGTCAAATACAACCCATCCCCACCCAAGAATTTCTTTTAGTTAAACCAAAGTTTTAGATCCAGTTTTGTCCCCACTAAACGGGGGTGGCCGGATTCACCTCACACTCAGCAAACCGAGTTATTGGCGCAGAAGATAATGACTGGATGCCCTTCCTGATGCCAATCCACAGTGTTTGGTCAAAATAGCAAGACAAATTTTAAGTATGAAAAAAAATTGAATAAAAAAGTAGAAAGTGCTATCTCTAGAAAAAAAGTTGTAAAAATGTCAGGAGCTATTTATCTGGAAAGAAAATACATTTTGTGATTGCATGTGTAGTTATTTGCTTGAACATATAAAAGAACTTTACAGCATTCTCATCGTAACATATTAATCTCATCATGCATATATTTAAACATTTTCTACATTTTAGCACATAGATGTAGCACTAACTGAACGTCACAAATGCCATCCTAATAGCAACAGTGAATTCAAATCGGCATCAACGTCCGCGCAACCCGAGTGCTAGTCTATTTCAAGAACGGTAGGAGGGTGCTCTTACGCATATGGGATGAAGACTCCACTAAAGGTTTTATCTGGTCACAAATATTTTAATCTAAATGACCATTATTGGAAATTAAACTGTTTTGCAGTGGGTTAATCCACTAACCCCAACAGATTTATTTAAAAATTATCAAAATATTATTAAGATTTATTGAACGAAGGTATAAGAGGTGATTTTGTAAAGTCACTAGGACCAAGGCTGCCATAGAAAATGCATATATAAGAATTCCATAAATTACCGTTTTGAAATCCTGAATACCCAAATCGAGCAGCTCGTGTTCTGGCACCGCCTGCAAATATAGTAGGCAATCCTCAAATCGCAATAGTGACAAAGCTGGCTTGACAAGGAGTCAAACTGGTGTGAGATAAGCGCACTTTCATGGAAAGCAGTAGTAGATACTCAGAGAAATTAACTACCTTGAAGAAAGAAAGTTTACAATAAAATGTATTTCAATAGCTTACCGGTTGTCCTGCCATGGACGTGACAAGGTTTTGGTTCGGAACCGCTGCTGGAGGACTTGACTGTTGCTGCTGTTGTTGCTGTTGTAATACTGCTGCAGCTGCTTGTACTGTACCTGGTGCTCTCATTGCTGTAAGATGGGAAATCAAATAACAAATTATAACTAAGTGGTCACACTGGCTTTTTAAAGTACTACTTGTTTGAAACTTGTTTTTTGTGGTTACCAGGCTTGTGGGGAACGTATCTGCTAACCAATCGAACTTGATCTTGTCAGGCCCAAGCTACATCCACCCACCAAGTTTCATGAGTGCACAACCACTGACCTCCAAGAACAAGAAAAAAAGGCAGACAGACAGATATGGCCTATTATAATATCCAAGTCCTAACATTATTGTGCTATGCATAATGAATATGGCCCTACAACTAGATCAGTATGTGTGAAACACCTGAAAAGGTGCACTGCTCGATTATAACATTTTCTTGTTTCATAGGGAAGGCTACTGCCAACATACCTTTAATTTCAAAATGTTATTTGAATCTGATGTACCATTTTAACGTGAGCAGTTAAATTTGGGTATTACAATAGCAGATTACTAATAATTTCTGTATCATATCAGCCAACCCAAACTTAAACTAGATGGGAAAGAGTTGTGCCAAAATATCTTACAGGTGAAATGAGAAAAATACACACTTTCTAATGATACCAAAATCTCAGGTTTGATGGCGTGAGTGGTGGGTTGAGGCTGAGGCTTGAGTAGCCCCTCTTTAAAAAGTTGAAGTGGATTACTGAGAAATTTCACAAGCATTCAATTCATGAATATCAAACCATTGCAAATCTAACATCTTTGAAAATACAGCAATCACCAAACGTGTCATCTGCCATCGCGTTTTGTGAATGGGGGAAGGGTCACATGAGGTCCCCAGGTCACATGAGGTCACCAAGGTCACCAACACATGGGACACTACCCAAGGACCACTGTATCCAAGTGTAATGAAAATTGATAAACACGTGGGCAGTGACCTCTAGATGACCTTTGATCCACTTTTGAGAGAGGTAACTTATGAGGCACAACCCAAGGATCATTATTACAAGTGCCATGAAAATGTGTGTAATATGTGGAAACACTGGGCAATTATGTTTAGAGTTAATATTTTGGTCAACGTTTTTTACCACAGACAGATAGATACATAGACACACTACCAAAGCAATCCCTATGTGCCGCTTGTTTTGCAGATGACACAAAAAGAAGTTATGGAAGATGGATCAAAATAATTTAAAATTTGTGAAAATTTAGTGCCACATGAAAGTGGATTTAACCAAGATGTGTAAATATTTCTTGCTACATAATTAGGATGTTTACGGTGTGTTTTCTGTACCTATTCTTGGATCCAGCCATGTTGTGCTTCTGTCAAGATGATTGATGAAGTAGAGTTCTCCTTCTGGTGTACTTGCTTGTTCCCAATTTGAGGGAAGTGGTCCCAAGTCCTGGATGGGTGGTAATTGCTGACCAGTTCCTGCTGACAAGCTTTGCTATAATCAATCATCCAATCAATCAGTCAATCAGTCAAATTATACACAAAGATGTTTGACTACACTTTATCCTCAAGACAGCTAAGTGTCTTCCATTTATCCTTTATATTCTTGCTAAAAATTGACTGGGGAAAAGGACAAATTCAGTCATTTTTGGTGGACATGTTTTTCTATCAAATTTTGACTATTTCCAAATTACAGCAGCATGAAAACTTTGGCATGTTTCTAAGAAAGAAATGGCCCATGAAGCTAAACATGACAGAAACACATGATTATCAGCAGTAGATTTTATCTATAGGGACTGAAGGCCCTCAATCTAGCAAAAAATACCATATCACTCCCCCACCTAAATCCCTGTTTCCAGAAAAGAAATTTTCCCCATCTGAGATTTGTACCCTTAAATTAATTTTGAAAAATGGCACTTTTCAGTCAAAAAAAGTTCAACAAGCCTAGTCTTAGGCTTATGTTAAAAATGCATAAAAATTTGCCATTAAAAAAAAATTCATTAAAAACCTTGCACTGTGGGCTTACCTGTGGGTGGGGAGGAAGCGGTGATTGATGACCTGAGTTTGATGTGACTTTGTTTAATTGGTTGTTGTTGTTGCTTTTTCTTGGGTCCTGCCATGTTGTTGTTTGTGTATTGTGGCTGTAAGAAACAAAACAACATTTGTTACTTTTATAATTCATATTCAAGACAAATCCTTCCTGCTTGAATACTACGAATACAAAGTTAAGGCATTGAAGTAATTTCATGGAATAGTTTGTAATTTGTTTACAATTGATAATTTTGTTATTCTAATTAAAATCAACTCAATTCAATTTTGAAGAATTTTGGTCAATTCATATCCAACAATATATTAATTAATAATCCTGATTACCAGCACTCTCCCAGAATCCCATAATGTCCTGGCTGAGTCAATGGGGCTTTCAAAATGGTGACTATTTATAGATATGCATTATTCTGGATTTGAATATTGTAGTTATAGGCACTATGATGCCACTATCAGTGATTTGCTAAATCAGAAAATTGAACAAATCATCAAAAATCAGATTTTTGCATGTCTGTAACAAGTACAGGTACCCTAACATACCCTGCAAATGATAAGGCCAGAAGTAAGCTAATAAGTACAAAATCGGATATTTTAGTCATTAGTGTCCGAACGGACACTTCCTACAACACGTAATTGAATGGAGAGTCATATCTTTGAACACTGCCGTTTTCTTACTTTTATGTCGATTCTTTAGGTGTAAAAAGTAACTTACGAGGATTATACAGATATATCCTTCACTTAAGCTATTTCTGCAAATTTAAAATATTTTGTCTCATCCGTATGAATCCTAAGTGTCTGTTAATGTTGATAAGGTACTCAATATCTGTATTTTATTCCCATCAGTCTATTTGAGTATCTGCCTTGTGATTGACTAGGCCAGATTTGGTCTAACTTTCCTATGAGGACCCACTCCCTTGGATCCAGAGTAAACCAACAAATGGTTCATCTGACTGCAATCCAAGTAAATAGGTCATTTGGTAAGGTAGTAAAATGGGTTAATAATAATAATAATAATAATAATAATAGCAGATATTTATATAGCGCCTTATGCTATTGGCCTCTAAGCGCTTTCACAAATGGTCGCTGATCACTGTGGCCCAACCATACCATAAACCATTTAGCATCATTTCAAGGGATGCAGCAGATCGGGATCAGCGCTTTCCCTTATCAGCAAACATACATCGAGATAACCATCGCAGCCGGGACCAGCTTCCCAAATATCGCATGGGTAAATCGAGACAACCACGCGGTTAATTTCTTGTCCAGGGAAATTACAAGACAGCTGAATCTCACAGGGCTCGAACGCACGCCTATACGCATGGATGAGCATACACTGGAGTCGAGCGCTTACCTGATTGAGCTATCTTGTCCGCAGAAATGGAAAATCTCTATCCTTCCACTAAGACAGAAAGAAATAAATGTAAGGTTTGCAAACTAAAATAGGACAGACAAAAATCCCAGCACACACCAAGCAGGAAGCTTACATGTACACAATACGATTATGTGAGAATCAGGGCAGGAAAAAATGCATTTCCCGGGAAGATAGTCACATTTCCCACAGATTTCACACCATATTTTTATGTATTTATCTGAAAAATCAAGATTTCCCTCCAAATGGTCAAATTTCCCACCATGTTGAGAATTTTATTTAGAATTTGTCCTGTATAGATCTCCCTCACAGATTTATGATATTGCAAGTTAATCTAACAATTTCTTATCAGTATGGATTAAAATGACAAGATGGACTACAACATTAACATCAAACATAAACAATGTTGACAAAACCCAGACACATGTAGTAAAATGCAATAGAACACTGAAAATAACATCAGCATAGAGCATTACAAACTGCTCACTATTGTTATTTGAAAATGGACAGGAAATAAAATTGTGTGAATCTTTACTGTTCTCTATCATTATAGATGGACTATCATCACCACATTAACATCAAACATAAACAATGCTGCCAAAACCAGACACATGTAGTAAAATGCAGAAGAACATAAACTGCTCACTATTGTTATTTGAAAATGGACAGGAAATGAAAATGCATCTTAGTTTTATTTAAGAACATGTAGATGGTGGTGAGAGGTTGTTACTGATTTATGAAAGAGACCTGTATGGGCAGGGGTTCTCAATTATATTAGCTGAATGGCCAGATAACACCAAACATTTTTTAAAGTTCCACACTTGAGGGCCAATACACCTGAATTTCTTATGTTTTCCTTTTTATTTTAGAGCAAGTCGAGGGCCCAAAATCAATGGCTGGCGGGCCGGACTTGGCCCGCGGGCTGCTTATTGAGAACCCCTGTGTACATGGGTATGTGCAACCCTTAAGACCCCCATTTTGGGTCTCCAGCAGTTCTTATGGGTTTTCTGCTTACATAATTCAGTTCTAAAGGGTCCCTTTTGGGATAATTTTTGACTCAAACTATTTTAGCTAAATTTCAGTTCCAAAGACTGCACATTTCTTAATTTAAGTTAATAAGGCCCTAGCTACTTTGATCGACAAAATCAGTTCCCAAGCCCACTGAGGTTCAGAAAACGAGGCCGCACACCCTTACCTGAAAATGGTCAAGTCCCCCCCCCCCCAGGATAGATGGATCCCACAAAGACATGACAATTTTTTTTTTTTTTTTTTTTCAAATGGTCAAATTTCCCACCATGTTGAGAATTTTATTTAGAATTTGTCCTGTATAGATCTCCCTCACAGATTTATGATATTGCAAGTTAATCTAACAATTTCTTATCAGTATGGATTAAAATGACAAGATGGACTACAACATTAACATCAAACATAAACAATGTTGACAAAACCCAGACACATGTAGTAAAATGCAATAGAACACTGAAAATAACATCAGCATAGAGCATTACAAACTGCTCACTATTGTTATTTGAAAATGGACAGGAAATAAAATTGTGTGAATCTTTACTGTTCTCTATCATTATAGATGGACTATCATCACCACATTAAAGACACTATCAGTGATTTGCTAAATCAGCAAATCGAAAAAATCATCAAAAATCAGATTTTTGCATGTATGCAACAAGTACAGGTATCCTAACATACCCTGCAAATGGTAAGACCAGAAGCAACCTAATAAGGACAGAATCGGAGATTTTAGTCATTACTGTCCGAACGGACACTTACTACAACACGTAATTGAATGGAGAATAGTATCTTGGAACACTGCCGTTTTCTTCCTTTTCTGTCAATTCTACAGCTGGAAAAGGTAACATATGAGAATAATACAGACTTATCCTTCACTTTGAAGCTATTCCTGCAAATTTCAAATATTTTTCAAATCACTGATAGTGGCTTTAACATCAAACATAAACAATGCTGCCAAAACCAGACACATGTAGTAAAATGCAGTAGAACATAAACTGCTCACTATTGTTAATTGAAAATGGACAGGAAATGAAAATGCATCTTAGTTTTATTTAAGAACATGTAGATGGTGGTGAGAGGTTGTTACTGATTTATGAAAGAGACCTGTATGGGCAGGGGTTCTCAATTATATTAGCTGAATGGCCAGATAACACCAAACATTTTTTAAAGTTCCACACTTGAGGTACACCTGAATTTCTTATGTTTTCCTTTTTATTTTAGAGCAAGTCGAGGGCCCAAAATCAATGGCTGGCGGGCCGGACTTGGCCCGCGGGCTGCTTATTGAGAACCCCTGTGTACATGGGTATGTGCAACCCTTAAGACCCCCATTTTGGGTCTCCAGCAGTTCTTATGGGTTTTCTGCTTACATAATTCAGTTCTAAAGGGTCCCCTTTGGGATAATTTTTGACTCGAACTATATTTTAGCTAAATTTCAGATCCAAATCCTGCACATTTCTAAATTTAAGTTCATAAGGCCCTAGCTACTTTGATCGACAAAATCAGTTCCCAAGCCCACTGAGGTTCGGAAAACGGGGCCGCACACCCTTACCTGAAAATGGTCAAGTCCCCCCCCCCAGGATAGATGGATCCCACAAAGACATGACAAATACACAAACTATTCAAAGGTTTGATAAAAACAAAGGATTTTACAAACTCATTTGAAAACAAAACACAAAATTTGAAACAAAAAGACAAAAAATTGATTTCCAAGCAATGACTGCAGGATGGTCAATTTTGAAGGGATTATCTCACGGAGGTTGTGTTAACCCCCTGGGCTCTACCAGCCTATCCATCAGTTTCTATTTGATTGGTCACTTGGAAGGTAATATTATTATGGTGTTTACACTGGGCAAAGTCATTATCAAATTCACTTTTTTTTTTCAATGACAACTAAGGATTAGCATTTCATTACACTTAAACCAATTTTGAATTCGCATGATTTAGAAAAACAAATTTTGTGTTTGTTTGGTGATAGGCCGGAAGTGTACGGCCTCAAGTCAGGCATCATGCTTTGTAAATTTGTAATCGATGGTGACATTTGTTTACACTAAAGAAGATCGTAATAATACAACCACAACTTATTCGAATTCACCTCAAATGAATGATGATAAAGTCATCATTGAAATTTGAATGTTTGAATTGCGTCCTTATCACGACTATCTGTTTACACTTATCATGAAAATGAATTTGATTACAACCTAAGTGAATTCGATGAAGACTTTTGCCCAGTGTAAAACGCCCTATGTAAAGCACTTTTTATCTCCAAGTAGTGGTGGTTTATTCTATAGAAAACTATTGAAATTTACAAATAATTTTGCTATTGGTTTAAATAAACTTCAATGAAAATCCAAATCATCAGCCCAAATTGTAAGGACCACCAACATAATGGCAGTACAACTGTTACAGCAACAAAATGGCTTTTTATCTCTTAGACCTTGAAGTTGGACCTCTAAAACCCAGATTATTACCGACCAAGGACATCTCACTATTGAGCACACTACTACAAATCTAAATTTAGCTCAGTACAAATTGGACATTGATGGAAGCCCTGCAGTCTGCATTGTCCTGCAGAAAAACAGAGCAGGATTTCAATCCAAACTCAATAATGCTGGTGAAAGCTGTGGGAAAACATAAACGTCCAAGGACTTTTCTGGATGCATGCAACTAAGTCAGACTGGAGAGTGGAAAATCAACACAAAATGTTTTATAAGGTTTTCTGAATCATAAGGAAATCAATTGGCAAAGGTTTTGGAACGAGCACCTCACACAAAAATCACTTTCTAGGAGAGAAAATTACTTAACAAATTGCCTGGGGTGGTTACTATGTATGACCAGACCCAGGGAGGGGACTCTCAAGTTTGGTTTGTGCAGAGATGTACCTCTGAGAGCCTGGAAGTAGGACCTATATACCAATTGGCTGAATTTTCCAACAACTTCTACTAGAAATTATTAAATAATGATCCACCTTTATACCAAAATTGGGACGAAAAAGATTCTTAAGCCAAATACCAAAATTGCTAAACATGAGACCCATATGGGCAGCATGTCCCTGTAGGGTCGTTAGTGTTACCTCCCCCACAGGACCATTAGCCCCCAAATCTGGCCCAGTGGATGGGTTGTATCAAGAGAAGATTTCAGTAGCTTCCCACAATGCATTGCTTCTAATGGAGGTTTTTGTACAGGTACTGATGTGAATTGTTAGTGATGAAACATGGCTAAATTGACAGTACTGATCACAAACTTTCATTTTAAGAGTGTTTCATCTCTAACGATTCACATGACAACCTGTACAAAAACTGCCAATGGAAGCAATGCATTGTGGGAAGCTACTGGTATCTTCTCTTGGTTGTATCAATCCCAAAATTAATTTTATGCCACAACTCAAGATTTTCTAGAAGTTGCCCTGAAGGCCTCTCAAGTTCCTGCCCCCTTCTCTGCCCTGTCCTTCAGTCCCCTGGGCCCCTCATGTTTACCAATTTTTCAACATGTTTGTATGACGAGTTCATCCCCTACTCTCTTTGATTACTGATTCTATCTACTGCATTCTCCCTACTAAATAAAGTGCAACAGATTTCAGTCTTTACTATTTAGGTTTGAAAAGCCTTTCTATCACATTGATTTATTTCCTACTAAGATTACACATGCTAAATGTACACAACATCCCCCATGCACACGTTGCCAAGTAGTAATTGTTATTCACTTTTTCATATTTGGCATGATTTCCATGATCCACCCCTAGTTCTCTCACCCAGCAGGCCAAGTCCAACAACGAGCCACCATATATGTTAAAATACCACTACCACTTGTGTATTCCAGTACCCATCTATTTTTTTTTTTTTTTTTTTTTCGTTAGTGATGAAACATGGCTAAATTGACAGTACTGATCACAAACTTTCATTTTAAGAGTGTTTCATCTCTAACGATTCACATGACAACCTGTACAAAAACTGCCAATGGAAGCAATGCATTGTGGGAAGCTACTGGTATCTTCTCTTGGTTGTATCAATCCCAAAATTAATTTTATGCCACAACTCAAGATTTTCTAGAAGTTGCCCTGAAGGCCTCTCAAGTTCCTGCCCCCTTCTCTGCCCTGTCCTTCAGTCCCCTGGGCCCCTCATGTTTACCAATTTTTCAACATGTTTGTATGACGAGTTCATCCCCTACTCTCTTTGATTACTGATTCTATCTACTGCATTCTCCCTACTAAATAAAGTGCAACAGATTTCAGTCTTTACTATTTAGGTTTGAAAAGCCTTTCTATCACATTGATTTATTTCCTACTAAGGTTACACATGCTAAATGTACACAACATCCCCCATGAACACGTTGCCAAGTAGTAATTGTTATTCACTTTTTCATATTGGCATGATTTCCCATCCACCCCCTAGTTCTCTAACCCAGCAGGACCAAGTCCAACAACAGAGCCACCCATATATGTTTAAAAATATACAAATACCACTACTGTGTATTCCAGTACCCAGCTAAGGCGAAATAATCGGCCCAGTAAACTCTCCTGGACATCCATGTCCCCACACCTTCCTTTCTGGGGCAACTTACTGTCTTTGCAGTTTGTGACCATATCCAGTGTTTCTAACCTACCAAATGGATCACTCATTTGACTAATCTATTCAAACTTGTTCTACTTAAACATAAGTAATTTATAAATTATACGCAATTATTTAAAACAATGTTTCCTCAACTTTCTGAGAGGTCTGGGAGCATCAAGACTGGGCCAAGCTTACTTAATCCGAGAAAACATCTTGCAAACAAAACGATTTGCTGAATTTAGCACCAGGCAGAAACTTGTCGGTAAAGTTGTATGCTCACGAAGGCGGAGGAGGCAACGACCAGTGAGGGAGCCAATGGCGGGCTGAACGTAAACGTTCCCCAGCATGGACACCAGCAGTGTGTATGGGCCAAGTTCAACTTGAGATGAGATGGAGGGACAAATAATAGTAGTGCGCAGTGTGTGGGTGATGTCGAAACTCTACGATTTGATAATGACGGGTGTTTTTTACAACTGGGGATTATAGTTGGGGGAGAACTTTGTAGATTCTACCTTTGAATATCTTTTCAATTATGAGCCCCGTATGTTTCTTTTCTTCTCCGTTCCCCAAATACCAATGTCAAGAATTGAACAATTTAAATTAGCATGTCTTTACATGTAAAACATTTAATATTTTGTAAGGTTTTGTGCGTGATTACAGTGGAGGTGTAATTGTGAAAACTTGAAATGCCAGGCCTACCACAATTTGGTTAGGACATTAATGCTGTAACATACAAGTTAATAAACAACTTTCAGTCCCACGGGTTCAGATTGGTTTGGGAGTTGAGGGCTTGTTGCTCTGCAAATCAGAAAGTTACTCAAATCTAACACCATTTGTAAAGGAAAAATTAACCCTTAATTGGTTTATAAATGAGGGGTTATGGTCAAAATTAAGTTTAAAAAATAGTTTTGATTATTAAGCCAAATAATTCTTCAACATATTTATAAACCAATTTCACCCTATTTTCATCCAACGTCCATTTTTTGCCACTATGGTAGTGGACAGTATTGAAGAAAGTGTTGGCAATAGCGATAGTCAACAATATCGCTTATCCAGTCAGCTGTTATAGATTTTTTTTAAACCGGATCACTGATTTATTTTGTTCTGCGCATAAATATAACATCTCATCCTCAAAAAACATAGAGGGTATATTTCTAAATGGAATGTAATTAAGGTTGCTGAAACTGCTCGCCTACGGTGTTTGAGACTACTGTTGCAAGTGCGAGGAGGATGCAATGAACATTCGGGTATTGCAGTGCTTAATAGTTTTATCATTGTTATTGGACTGAGTCATAGGTCTACAGGTATAACGGGTGTAACAGTAATATATTTGAACGTAATTTAACTTGAAGTGGGAACAAATTTCCTCACTGAAACTTTGTTGGGGATCTGTACAGTTTTTGAAACAGTTTAGCAGTTTTAATTCAGAGTTTTCCAAACAGCTACACATTACAACTCTAATGGTTCAAATATATTTTCCCAAAGCCTTAAAAATCTTCATTCTGGACTTTAACCAAGAGGACCATTTTTTTTAATACCTCGTTTTGGCCACTTGCCATAACGTTGCCAACGGGAAGTCGCAACAAATTAATTCACATAGGGGGCAGGGTTAGCCCCTACCCGAAAGATGTGGAAGAAGAGAAACACCTTTTTTCCAGTTTCTTCCACTCTTCCAGGAAGAAATAGGTTTCCGAACTTGCATAGGGGTCATCATGGTTTAAACTGTTGACAACACATATGAGCATTGAGCCAGTGGTTCTTTTGACCATTATATTGAAGTTTTAAAGGACACATAAGGTCATCCAAAGGTCAATCTGTGTTTATATAACACTAAATAGATCCTTGTCATTTGCTTGGAGGATTCCGTTCACATGTGATTAAATAAATGATATATTGGCATGCTACGTCACATACTGTAAGTTAGTTCCATTGGCGCGTGCATTTTTGTTCCATTAGTTTTGTTCCATTGCATGCATTGGTGGTCCTTCACAAAACACGGGTTACCTAATGCACGCACCTATACGGACTTTGCCGCGACTCTATATGATGCTGTTATGATCAGCGCTGACTTGCGGTGCAGCAGCGCGTCCTCGGAACTTGCGGTCTTCGTGTGAGTGAACAATGGAGCACGATCTTGTTGTTTTGCTCGGTTAAAAGTCAGGGTAAAGTTATGTTTTCAGTAGGACTACTTGGAATTCCCGGCAATGGAGGTTTCTTCAGACAAAGTTCAATGCAGTGAATATAGTAGACGGTAAATTAAAGTCAACATTTAAGGGCCTCTAGCCCTCCAGAGCTTAGTCCGGGTCTGTAGCAACTTGTACTTGCATGCTTGACGCGCACACAGCCATCAGTAGGCTTATTGATAGCCCAGGCTAGAGCCTAGGATAGGCTTAGCCTTACTTAGGGCTAGCTGGAGTCTTAAGATTTACTAATTAAATGACAAGGATCTATTAGATGTTATATATATAAAAAAAAGTAATGAATGTTTTTCATTGTTGCAATGGAAATATATTTTCATGAGTGAAAGATGAAATGTAGACCATTCAACTCGGGCTACTGCCGCGTTGAATGGAACCATTTCATCTTTCAACTCATGGAAAATATTCTTCTTACCATTGCACTAATTAAACATTCAGTTATTTGTTAGAACATCCCACACTAAGTCTTGGCCAGTGGTTTATTAACTTTGGTGACTGTGGTTCCTATTGTGCCAAAGAAATGTTTTAGATTTCCACAAAATGGAGTCTAAACAGTTCAAGCGGGATCATCAAAAGGTCACTTGTTTACACCACATATGAGCCTTGGGCCAGTTCTTCATCTGACCAAGTACATGAAGTTAAATCAGTGAAAACTAGCCCCAATTTGTTACCATTGCTTGATTTTATTGAAATTGGGTCAAAGGTCACAAGGTTATCAACAGTCAATCTGTGCACATCCCAGTGATTATTTTTGAGTAACTTTGGTGGCTGTAGCATCTTATATGCCAAAGAAATGTTGTTTTATAAATTTTCACAAAATGGGGTCAATATTCACAAAGGGGTTATTAAAAGTCACTTTGTTCACATCACATATGAACCTTGGGCCAGTGGTTCTTTGGATACGTATGAAGTTAATCAGTCAATGCGTATATGAGAAATTACCAACTGTTAACCTTTGTTTTTGTAAAGTGGTATTTTTTCTTATCCATAACTCACTGTTTCTAGTCTATAGGCGTTTTTCTATTGAGCAATATTTTCCGGATCAAACCGGGTAAAAGATTAAAACTGGTTAATAGAAAATGACCTCTGGTATTTGTTACTTTTTACCGGGGAAATTTTCTCTGGCATCCTTGTTTTGGAAGGATTTTTACCCGAGAACATGTACCGGATCACGTCAATAGAAAAAGACCCCACTCCACATCAGTGCGCATGCAGTAGAGAAACCGGAAATTGGCATGGGTCACTAAAGCAACGGCGCGACTTACAATTTAGATCAATAACACATGGGTTAATATATGGAGCAGCGAAACAGTAGGCCTAAGTGCCATTAAAATACGCCGTGCTTGTTGTGTTCTATAGCGTAATGCTTGGTGCTGAAGTAACTAAGCATCTCGCTTAACTGGACGTCAGATTTTGGTTGAAATATCGTGAATCAACAACATAATATTACAGAACTGTGCTATCATTCCCCGGACGGGGGTCAATCCACAATGCATTGCAATATTGACCCGTGAATGATCTCTACCCGGCAAATTTCACTTGGGTCACTGAAGTCGGCTATTTTCCCCGAATGCTCGCTCCAGTAGAAATTGCCCTCTCTCCACTATCATACACTATTTACCGGGGAAATATCTCAACGGTAAAATACTGGATGCTCAATAGAAAAATCCCAGGAGAGAGTGAAGGAATAGTGGGAGAGGAAGGAGAAAAGTGGGAAATTTGGCTTAGTCTCACACCAGGGGCCCTAAGCACATCACCAGGGATACCATGCTATATATGACGGTGTCGCTGGCCTGAACCGCGATTTCGTGCCCATACTTGTTTTCGTTTGATGATGCAATCGCAACATCAGGGTGGGGGTGTTTAACACACCTTCACAGGGATTTTGTTGTGCTTTCAGTGTGCAGCAACTGTAGCTAACACATTTAAAACTTGACAATTATCACCAGTAGACAGTCATACACAGTTGTTCTGAAGATGACACTCAGTGAGTATCAAAAGCTCAGGCATCTGATATGGACTTCTCTCGGGAAAGATTAAATTTTACTCATGGTCTTACAACAGTGTTGGAAGGCACCTAAAATTTACAGGCATCCCAAACTTGTGTGTGATTTGCAACCCCCCCCCAAAACCATGAAAACTATACACCCAAGTTTACTGTGCGTCCCCGGTGTGCTATCACTTGTTTGAAAACTGTTTTTCGCAATTACCTGACTTGTGGGGCACGTATCTGCTAATCAATGGAACTTGATCTGGCCCGGCCCACCCACCCACCAACCAAGTTCTGTGACCATACGACCCCCCGACCTCTGAGAAAAAGGGTGGACAGATACACAGACAGGCAGATACAAGTGGCCTATTATAACAATGTAGATATCATTATAGCCGATACTACAGGCGTTATTCCATAGTGGATGGATACATTCAGATTTCCAAACATCAAACGTATTGCAGGAGTCAAAGCACTAATATTTGTGATGTGGTATCAAAACCAGGTGAAATTGGGCAAGGTTCTAAATGGAGGAAGGCAGCAAAATGAGGTTAGGGGTGATTTTGTCATTTTTTTTTACATATTTGCAAGTCAAGCTATGCTGTAAAATTTGAAAGTAAAATTCCACTGGTAAAGAATATTTTTGACAGATATTTCTTTTATATTCCTTTTTACTTTTTTATTATTTCCAATTATGGACTCTTTCTCATTATGAAAATTTTGGAAAGTCAACATTTCCATAAATTCAGTTTGCAATGATCAATTGAGATGAATTAAAAAGCAATGTGAAGCAAGTCTGTTTTGATATTTTACAATGAACTCAAATTCCATTTTCTGCCCATTTCCGCCTAGTTTTGATATAGGCCTACTACATCACATTTTGTTCTGTTTGACCCGAAAGATAGTAAAGCAAGGAGCCCACTGCATAAGCCATTTTTTTGGCATGTCGGTGTTTTTCACTGATATTAGTATCATTCTCTTTCCACAGTCTCTTGCATACTTTCATTCCATATGAAGGCATTAATCTCATCAGCATTTATTAAATATCAGGTTCTTTTCTTTAATTTATGCTCTATTATTGCCCCATCACTGCATCCATTATAGCTATTCTATTGGATTCAAAGAAGTTTTCAATAATGCATATCCCTGTACTTTCACAGGCTCTTTTATAATACTGCAATGCACTATGCACTCTGGCAATTTCAGTGGTTAAATTCTGGGAAGCAGCATTTGGGACTTTGAATGGAGCAGACCAATTACAGGCATGGTTTTAAAAACCTGCCTTGAATAATTGACGAACTCTGAGAGTTCAAAAGAGGTTAATCTGATAGAAGCCCCTTTCCCACCCATTGCAACACCAACCCAGGCAGAGCTGCAGAGTCCTGTGAAAATTTCAGAGCATGCACATGTAGATTTACTGTACAAGTTAAGTGCTGAGTTGGTTCCATTTTTGACCTACCACGAGACCAGGGCTTGAAAAAATGTAAATTTTCCGGGAAGATAGTTGCATTTCTCACAGATTTCCCACTATATCTTATGTATAAATTCCCCTCCAAATGGCCAACTTTCCCTCTAAATGGCCAACTTTCCTGGGAAGGAGCTTCCCATATTCCCCACTTTTTCAAGCCATGACCACGACAGAATTATGCTTTCTTTTACTCTGGAATAAACCCAAGAGCTCAACAATAAACCTTTCACCCCTTGGGACATGCAGAGGTCTGTAGTTTTTTTTTTTTTTTAGTTAATGGTCAACTCAAAGATTTCCTGGATGCTACATGTACCATGAATTTTCCATTAATTTATTTTTTCATTTTTGCCCATGTGCTTATCCACACGTATACTAATTACCATGCGAATAGCTGAAATCAATGTCCTCCACATAGAAAATCACAACTTGGTAAAACAAAATTCAGGATCCAGAATTTTTATTTTATGGTAGGGCTTTCATGTACTTCTGCTATACTACACATACTGCATCATAACAGAAAATCAGATTCATCTCAGACTTTAGGATTGCATGGTTTGGGTGACTATCTTAATTTCAGTTGATTACTTTAAATCAGTACATGAAAAAAGTTCAAAATTTGAAGTTCAACATTATTCATACTTCACAAATTTCAACATTTTGCATATGATATTCAGATTAAGCATGCAAAATGCATTTAAATGAGTCCAAACAAGCCTAGTCTAACTAATAATCAATTTCCCTTGGCCTTAGAAATTTCCAGTTAGATCCCAAAATAAGACTTATATTAGGACCCAGTAACATTCCCACAATATTAACACTTTGATATAATTTTCTTTAATTTACAAATTTAGCCAATTTTTCATTATTGATTTCTTAAATATTAGCAACCCTCTAATTGCAAAATTTGGCGACAGTCCTGCGGCCATTTTGGCCTTGAAGCTTGTCTAACACATGTAGTTTCAATTGGCTGTATAGCCTACATTCTGTAGTATACATGTAAGTCCCTTTTTGCTCTGAAATTAGCTTGAATGTGGGAAATCTCCGAATCATACCACTAAGTCATTCCAAATTCAGCTTTTCAGGTGAAACACATCGCAGGTATTTTCAAAATCCCAAATAAAGGTGTGATCAACAAAGAATCTGTAATGATCTGAAGCATTGACCCAATTCATTCTGCAAAGAAATCACAATCTACCATACAGTAATGAGTGGTAACAAAAAATTGCATGTACATCTCTTTCCCTCCAGCAAGAACTAAGGTTTTTCTACTATTCTTCAGATTCGTTGGTGTGATATTATACGAGCACGGGACATACCTTGGGGTCAGTACGGTAATCTATATACCGTAACCATCTTTGTATAAGCCCCCCTTCGGGTCATAGCCACCCCATTGTTAATGAAAATACAGGAGCTAACATACACTTGGGTATAAGCCCAGGTGGTAATTTTTTTCAGTCAGGAAACAATTGTCCAGTACTTAACACAAACAAATCACATTAAACTTGCACTATCTATAGAGCCTTCAAAGAGGTCCCATTGGGAGACTTGTTGCTAGAATATTGGAAATTTAACTTTACTTTAATATCTGCTACAACTATTAAATGTTACTTGAAATGGTCCTGGGAATAATATTATTACAATTTTGTATCTGATATTTCTCCCAGGTTCTAGCCCCTCGCCGGGTATAAGCCCACCCCTATTTCAAAGTAAAATCTTCCTTTTTGGGGGTTGCTTATACCCGAGTGTGTACGGTAATTAAGACCGGGGTCTGTTTGTGTGTCTGTCTGATGTGTTGTCTGTCTGAACTGTCTGTCCTGACCATCTATTTTCTCGAGACCGAGGGGCACACGTTCCTGAAACTGGTAGGTTGGCCCTTGACTTTCCGAAGACTGAGTTTGCATTGGTTATGGATCACAGGTCCCAGGGTCATCAAGGGTCACAGGATGCAAATGGGGTAAACATTGGGTATGAACCTTAAACTTGGTGGGTTGATTGTTTGATGCCGAAAATTTTTAAGGTCACAACAAGGTCACCAGGGATCATTCAATCCCAAGTATCGCGAAACCAGTTGATTGGCAAAACATGGGGACCACCTACCAGTACTTTGCTATTCCCTATTATTTTTTTAATTAATAAGCAAAGGAAATTATATATAGAGAATAACACGCAACAGAAAGCCTATCCATGTTTTTTAAGTGGACCTAAGTGTGCACAATTTTTGAAATTTTAACTTCATTTCTTAAAGGTGCATTGTTCAATTTACGTGTAATTGTTTTTCTACTTTATATGAGAGCCTGCACTTGCACATACACCCCATCAATCAAGTACCGTGGGAAACAAACTTCGGTTTTTGATGGTAACGCATATGCATAGTTGCAAAAGCCCACTCTAGTGAGGGACTGTAGTGAACAGATCTTATGTGAGTGTGCCAATCCGGATTACAATTGTGAATTTTGGTACACAAGTATTTATACATTGATAATCAAAAAAATGATGGAAGCACTTGCCACATCCTTTCATGGCCCCAGCTGGATTTCAAGGTTACACAGGGGTAAAATTTTTAAAATGTTTCCGAGTTGGTGTTGAAAGCCCCACTCATGATGTTCGCCTGGTTACAATATTCCAAAAAGGTATGTTTATACTACGTGACTTATAGTTTATGAATTAAGGGGTAAAAACTATAAAAATGGTAAAAAATTCATTTTTGGTTTTGGTACAGGGGTCAGAAATTAAAAGTTGCTCCACATTTTATGTAAAATGTTGTTTCAAATTGTTGGTTTTATGCTCATAGAATGAAAATGAGGCAATAGTTTTGACTATCTTTACGAGTCTGGTTTTTTAACTAAAATGGCGAATAAAGTCAACAGCTAGCAACAGCTATTGCCAGCTATTGGATTCTATTGACCTGTGACCTATTTTGTTGGATAACGTGAAAACTAAGCATAACAGATAAGGCAAACTATTCCTTATTTCAATCCTTTAAGCTTGGGAAACAATTTGCACCACATTAACTGAATCAAAGCAACTTTTAACTTTTGATCCATGTACACATCAAAAATGACTTTTTCACCATTTTTACAGTTTTTACCTCATAACTCCGGAACTATAAGCCATAGATAGTGTAAACTATACATTTTTGGAATCCTTGTGACCAGACAAACACCCTGGTGTGCTTTTTAACACATTCAGAACATTTTAAATTTTTGACCCATGTATAACCTTGAAACCCAAGCTGAGGGCCATTAAGGGGGGTTGGCAAGTGGTTCCATCAATTTTATGGATTATCAATGCCTAAAGTACTTGTGTGTAAAAAATTCACAATTTTATCCGGAAGCGCACACTCTTACATTGTACACTACAGTCCTTCACTACTCAATACTGTGCTAATATTGATGGTTAACCACTAAAACGATGTTTTTTTGTTTATATCTTGGGAATGAAATGGATTTGAGGGCTCAAATTTCAGGACAATGAGAAAAATACGGCCTTTCATCTGATATCAAAATCGATACTACTTCCGGGTAAATCAGGGGGGTCCCAAAGACGATCGGAACACGCACCTTTAAGTGTAAACCTTTACACATAGTCACATACAGAGAAATTTGATAAAAAACATGATTACTTTTAAAACTAAAAATACACGTCGCGGTTCTCGAACCGCTAAATCCCCCTGGCGGGAGCGCACCCCAAATTAACTCATTAATTATGCAAATTAGGTACCTAATTAGCATATGCCACGCCCATAATCTAATCAGATGAAGGGCATGGCAGTCCGATCCCACCCACTAAGTTACATCACCATAACCCTTATGGGTCTCATGTTATCGCGTTCACAAGATTGTGTTGGACGCCGCCGCCGCCTTGACTGATAGCATAATCCCCCTTCTGCTTTTCAAGCCAGGGGATAAAAAGCAAAAAGAACAAATAAATGAGATTATGAAATTTTATTCTATTAATTAGGGGCCTGTAGAAATGGTAAATATAGTCATTTGATCTATAATTTTTTTAAATTAAAAGATTGGACTCCACTCCAGTAAAGCATTGTTTCCACACTATTGGAATGCAACTAATTTAGTAAAATATTGATATTTGAGGTATTATTGGGCCAACACAATGGATAATACACTAACCTGTTGTGGGCTCAGGTAGCATAAATCAATAAATTGTGGTTTTGACATGCCTGCATTGAATAGGAATCAATAGAATAATGTGTGTAGTGCCAGTGAAATACATGTAGCCATCTTGATTAATTAAGCCCTAATTTGCGACATTGCATTTGCTGCATCATGGCAGAGTATACTCGTTAAAAATTTGATTCCACTCCAGAATATAGAAAATGTGCACTTGCCACTCTTGAAATGTATGAAATTTTAAATATTCATGGCTTTTGTGCTGCTTAATAATTAATATATAATGCTGATATTTTGTGTACTTCAGGCATGAGGGCACAGAAAATTAGCAATTAAAATTTTGATGCCACTGAACAACTTCCTGTATGATGGTTTGATGTAAAATTGGTATACCTAAAAGCCTTTTTATAGAGTGTATTTAGAATTCATCTCCTGCAGGATATTTTTTCATATAGCCAGTACCCAAGTAACAATGTTGAACAATTAGAAATTGCAGATTTTAGAACCCAGTGGTGTTTTGTGGAGATTTTTCAGTATTTTACTCTGTAAAGCTCAGCAGGGATTACCATAATTGCTTTGCATTGTTCTACAAATTTTCATGATAAGATTTGACAATTTATAAATTTGAACACAGTAAAACAACAGTATAAATTTGCAACAAGACAGTTTCGTGGAAATAAATTTTCAGCAGTATTGGCCTATGAAAAAGTACATTCACCAGCCAGTAATTTTTAATGTGCTATTATCATAGAGTGTTTAAATGCCGAGTATCTGCATATAGTCAAAGCTGTATACTACATGTAGTGCTTCAGGTCAAACATGTACGGCAGTCGCACATCTTCAATTCAGATTAGGCCCATTCATTGTTTCATGCATTTTTTTCCTTTAAGTTTTTGATGTTTTTTTCAAATGTTATGACAATTTCACCCCAAATATGTATACAGTAGGCCTTCGCATATAAACACATTATGTGGAGGGTAACTTAATCAGCACAAAATGCTTCAATTTTCTTTTTTTTTAATTGCATAATTAGATTTAACAACACCTTTAGCAGCCTGCACTGCTGTTCTTAATAGGCTTAGTTAATGTATATAAGGACCAAATAAACATGATTTACAATTTGCAGTAAAAACATAAGCCAACATCATGATGCCTGTGGCAAGAGGTGGTTTTTACATGGTGGCAATTCATTGATAAGCTACCCATTTACACACCATGTTGTATTAATACTAGCGGACTATCGCATGAAAGGGTGGGTGCACTTGTGGAATGCGCACTGCATTTCTGAAATATTTACACCAGACATAAAACAGGTGATCTTCAACAGTTTGTCTGTGCATGAAAATGAAAGAATACAAAAGAATGTGACCTAAGGCGACCAGGCCAGCCTGGGAAAGAAATTTATTCTTCTATGACCCACTTTGCCTCTCTTTCATTCTAATAAGACATTCCAGTCTTGTGAGCTAGTGGTTTAAGTATTCTGGGTAAAAACATACCTATGTACATGAGAAGCCCTGAAACTATCATGCCTGTAACTATTATGTCGTCTCCAGCTAACAAAATATGCCAATTCTGCACTTAAGGCTGGTCTCTTTTTTTTTTTAATGGTAAACCATCCTGTTTCTAGCATTCTCTGTAAGGTTAGAAATCTTCAAACATCAAATTCCTTTTCCCATTAAAATTCTATTAAAGGTGCTTATTCCGATTTATGTGTATTGTGTTCTCTACTTGATATGAGAGCCTGGCACTTGCACATACACCCCATCAAGTACCGTGGGAAACAAACTTGCGGTTTTGATGCTAGACGCGATAATGCATAGTGCAACGCTCTATTCAATAATGTGCTAATATTGATGGTTAACCACTAAAACGGTGGTTTTTTGTTTATATCTTGGGAATGAAATTGATATGAGGGCTCAAATTTCATGACGACAATGAGAAAAATACGGCCTTTCATCTGATATCAAAATCTATACTACTTCCGGGGAAATCGGGGGGTCCCAAAGACGATTGGAACACGCACCTTTAATGCAACATCAGGGTCCACATAGATATCCTTCGCTGTATGGTTTTGTGCGATTCAGTGGTCCTCTTGGGAAGTGTCTGTGGGGTTAGGGTTTATTGACTTATTGCAATGGGCTGCATCTCCTAAAGTTATTACAGGTAAAATGTCTTAATGACAGAACAGGGTGAAGGGGCTGGGAGAAATTTTGCTCCTGCTAAAAGGCAAAATGTCCCTTGTTCTGAACACAACCTGGGTCATGTGTATAGCCCTGGGTATGATGTTTAAAAACACCACAATGTCTCCTGGAACTGAAATCCTTACTTCAAGCCCTGACAGGGTCCCACCAAATTTTTTTCAATTCCACCACCAACATCTTATCCATTTTGCAGATTTTCAAAATAAAGTCTGAATTGTCAGACACCAAACTTCTTTTTGAATGAACCCAAATTGTTGCTGACCTATTTGAATATACAAGGTGTTTATGGTGTACCTTTAACTGTTGTTGTTGTTATGGATAATGGTTCAACAACCTATTTTCAGTGAGACAGACCCGTGTGTTGATAGTTCAGGATGTCCTCTGTATGTAGCTGTGGGGTCTAACACCAACTCAGTCTCGAAATTGTATTTGGCTACCTAGTCAAGTGATAATCAAATGACTACTGGCAGTAATATCAACTTCACATTTATTCTGAATACTATTTCACTCCTGGGCCAAACTCATCACTTGAAGTGATTCAGTTCTGAAGAGTACAAACCTGAACTGAGAACATAAATTGAAGGGCGACTTTCACTCTTAGATTATTTTTTCAAGAGGTGAAATGCAAGGTTTAAGAATAGTAATTGCACTGCTGATATAGAGTAGAGTGAAATTGCTGAATGTGATTCATCACAGCCCTAAATAACAGTACTGCTACATCCTGAGATGTAAATTAACTAATAAACTTAATTTACTAAACTTTAATCAAATACATATTTTTGTTCTGCTGAATAAAACTACTCCTGTGTTTTTATTATAAAATCATTCATCACCCATATTGGGGCCGATTTGGGCTATCACATTTCAAGTGATGTTTTAAAAGCCTACAACTAAGCAAAAAGTTCAATTTTGAAAGTCTTGAGGGCACACGTTTCCCAAATTTGCCCAATGTCTTCTTAATGCCACAAAATGCCTTTGAACCTCTTTTATTATAAATCCAAAGCAACTAACTTTCTGATTACTTTCACAATCTTTGTCACAATTATGCCAAAGAGCACGTAGACCTAGCTTGAAATGGTGCCAGCTCTATGCTTGACAGAACAAAAAGTAAGAGAAACCATATCAGTACATTTTACAGCATGATTCTTACAATCCTGTGAGGTCAAATGGCAAAGTTCTGTCCAGATACAAAATTGCAAAATGCAGTGCATGACTGGACTACCTGTCCTGAATTCCCCATGTATCCCATAGCAACCAAGTACACCATGGTACAGAGGACAGAGGACAGAAGTACTCTTTGTATTTTGGAATAATGGCCGGCCTTATTCATACAATATCAGGTGCCAGTAGGAGTCATACAGGAAGTTGTTGAGTGGGCTTTGACACAATTTGATTAGCAATTGGGAAATCCCCACACTCAAGAAATGTCAAGCTCTGATAGCTGCACACTAATTACAGTTCAGTGACTCAGTGCACTACATTATTAATTTAATTGCATTAGATAGTAATACTATTATAATATTTACACATCATGTGAACCATGTGGATTTTTTTAAAAGCCTGTATCATTGGTTAATTGTGTAAAGATGTAGTTCGTTGTAATAAAACTTGACCTGCATTTTTGTTCTAGCTTACATTAAAAAAAAACCCAATTTTCTCAGGTTCTACAAATATTCCATTATTTTGAATTTCAAAATTTATGAACCAAACAGCAATTCACTCACTCCATATTGAAAGTGAAATACTCTTGAAACCTACATTTCACGCTTTGAAAAAATAACCTTGGTAAGAGTGAGGCACTCAATTTTCTGTTGTCTGTGATAACATTCAGGTTTTGAAATTCTCAAGAATTGAAATTGCACTCTGAGAATTTTGCTCCAAGAGTGAAATACTCTTTAAAAAAGTGAGTGAAATTGCTGCAAAATGTGTAACTTGATTCCAACCAAGATAGTAAAGTGTCCATGGCCCCGTTCCGAGTATGCAAGCACCCACATCAATAACATTTTCAATTAGCAGTTCAGATTTACACTATTTGGGAAAATTGAAACTCTTGGATTGAAACACTTTACACAATACACATAACCGTACATTAAGTTGATTATATTTTATCAGCATGGCTTGATCGGTTTCACAACAAGGATTACCAATGATGAATTTGGTTTATCTTTTCATTAATTTTTGTTTTTACAATTTTTCTAAGCATCAATGGCCAATCATACATGTACCCAATTGTATGGTTATAATATTTCAAACAAGCGTGCGCCAGCCAATGAAATAGCAATTCAAGATTCTGATTTCTGGGCCACCCAGCCTATATTACAACGTGACTCATGTGACCTTTAACCTTGGCAACATGACCTTACCTTTTGACCTGTCCTCATCACATATGAAGGATTCCATGGTGGCACCTATGACACAAGTTTTTGTTCCAATTGACTTCAACTTTTCCCATTGAGGTCAATTTTAGTGAAAAGCACCTTTAGTTTTTAACAGTGAAAGTGCGAAAGGGCAAAAAGGCCCCCCCAAATGTGGTTTTTCTGGAGCTACCTGAGTGCATTCCCGAAAAATAACTTTATAGGAAATAAGCTAGACGATTTACCTCAATTCTGCTACTTTTTGGAGGCGTTCACGAAAATTTGGTAGAATGGGCTTTAGACACACAATCCGATCCTGGACCTGAACTTGCCTAAAATGGGGTCACTGAACTGAAAAAGAGTCCATAAACATGAGGATCTTATGGGTGGCCATCCCAATACTGCCCTCCCTAGTACCTCCCCTGGTAAAGAACAACTTGATCATAAGTATGAAAATTTGGGAGGTCGCACTACATGTACAGGTATACAACCTTAATTGACCCCTAAAAATAAAATATGAAGTCGCGCTGACAGCTTTTTTTCCTGTTTAAGTGCAAGGTTACCAATTCACCCCTCACTCATGATCAATTCACAACCAAAAACCTATAGTTTTAGAGAAAGGTTGGAATCTCTCAACATTACACTTTTATGTGGCATTTCCCGCAACACGTTTTATTTTATATCAATACTGTAGACGTGGGTGATTTAATTGCAACAAACCAACATGTTTGGCAGGTGGGCCAACCAAATATCTGTGATGGTCGCGATCATGTGTTTTTTGTCAAATTACCCTAAAACGTCACCAAACATTTTTAACCAACTATGTGAAATTCTTTTTTTTTTTTACATCAGTATCACTTATAGCTTACATTTTTTAATTCAAATCAGAATTAACCTTTTTGGGGTTGACTGCATGTAACAGCAAAATTTTGGGTTCATTTATATTTGATCAGTACTTGTTCTGAAAAAAAACCCCTCTGCAGCACCACAAGGGTATCAAATTTTACAATACATGCATCTCTTCGTGTCCCAATCCCAAGCTATGGGAATCAATTGTAACTGGTATTGGCACAAATACAAAAAATTAAAGTCTAAATTGTCAGCATAGACCCTGATTTTGTTTCTTAAAAAGTTGTCCCAAAATTTAGGAGGTTTAGAAACCGTGTGTATGCAAATGCAGATTCAGTAAGCAGTGAGCGTCAGGAATGTAACCGATAGTTGACTAGTGGACTCCGCGGCAACATTCCTCAACATGGATGGGCCATGTGGCGCATCTCACTGCATTACTGCATCCGCATGCGCCCAGTTTTCCTAAACCTCGTAAAAATTATATGCCTATGCTTTGGGATGACCGACCCAAAAATAACTGAAATGAACACGGTCATGACATCAAGCATTTCTGATGCCATATCTCTTCCATTCACCCAAACCCCCCCCCACCCAACCAGATAAATTCCAATGTATTGGTAATATTGCTTGGCCCCTGGTTTTTCGATAGGGTGTCTATTTGATCTGATCTTGATCGGGTTCCATTTGAACAGATCTATTTCAGATAGGGTCCATTTCATTGTTTCGGTCTCATATAGGGTAACCGCCGGAACCCTTGTACTCGGGTTACCCGGAGCTCGTGCATATGCCCCCCTGTATAAGGGCGATTTCACGGCAGGTCAATAGGTTATCTTTGCCAGGCCAGACCTGCCTCCAGAACAACCCAAGCCACATGCAGAGAAACAAAAAAGGAATCACTGCATGAATAGCTCAAAATGTTTCAAGGTGAAACCAGTTGCCTGCAGTGTATTCTCACATGCTGGATGATCTGGAGGACAAACAAAAGTCCATTCAATATAATTTACCTTCTTCCGTGCAAGGGCCCTAACCCTCCTTTCGATTGGCTGTTTTACCTGAATAATGTGAAGCAAACACCAATCAGAAACTTATGCCAATACGGCATTTGGCAGTCCCTGTTATTTGGTGTGGCGGCCGTGGGCAATGTTTCCGCATGGTCATGGCGTAAAAACCACCCGCTCGAACCTGCCCCACCCCAACTCTGTCGCCCCCCGCGCACCCCCCCCAAAATGATTAACCGTTTGTACATTGTCTATTTAGAAGGACCCACAGTCCCTAGATAGAAAACTAGATTTACATTGTAAATTTAACTGATGTAAAAGAGGCAAATATCTTTAATCAAACTCGTCCCCAGGCCTGTCCTTCATTTCATTCAAACTTCACCATTTAAAGAATCGATGACACCACCAATTTAGGATTAGGATGAAGAAGCCATATGGCTTATAGTTACAGTAACATGTAACTCACTCAGTACTAAGATACTAGTTACGACGTTTCCATTACAATGATTTACAGGCCACATTTTCCTGACTCAGCCGAAGTTTCAACTTTGCAGAAGGATAACTTTAACTTTACTCACCCTCAAGTACGTCCATGTAAGCATGTGTATCCCATGATTCATATGAGATTTTTGATGTACTTTTCCTTACCTATTTCGGGAAAAATGACCATTTTTGTGGAGGTTTCTCATTTCCCTTCACAAATCTTATCGTTGATAATAATCTGCAAGGACTCACCATGATTAGAAGGCACGCCACTGGCGAACTACGCATTTCGGTGTTTTTTTTTTTTTTTTGCGCCGGTAGATCTATATTTCCTTGACAGATAGATCTAAGCCACACCCCTGGCGGAGATATCTAGAGCCAAAATTGTCCGGTAACTCTCAAGGTCATTACACCTTTTATGTACATTTCAGGCAACACGTTTTATTTTCATAAATGAATACTGTAGACGTGGTGGTTATGAAGTGCAACAACAAACCAACATGTTTGGCAGGTGGGCAAACCAAATATAGGGATGGTCGATCAGGTGTTTTTTTCAAATTACCCTAAAACCACCAAACATTTTTAACCAACTATGTGAATTCTTTTTTTTAATCAGTATCACTTATAGCTTACATTTTTTAATTCAAAATCAAATTAACCAATCTTTTTTGGGTTGACTGCATGTAACAGCAAAATTTTGGGTTCATGGATATTTGATCAGGTACTTGTTCTGAAAAAAAAAAACCCTCTGCAGCACCACAAGGGTATCAAATTTTACAATACATGCAATCTCTTTCGGTCCAATCCCGAGCTATGGGAATCAATTGTCACTGGTATTGGCACAAATACAAAAATAAGGTCTAAACTTGTCAGCAATAGACCCTGATTGTTGTTCTTAAAAAGTTGTCCAAAATTTAGGAGGTTTAGAAACCGTGTGTATGCAAATGCAGATGCAGTAAAGCAGTGAGCGCCCAACTTCCGCGGCAACATTCCTCAACATGGATGGGCATGGGCGCTCTCACTGCATTACTGCATCCGCATGCGCCCAGTTTTCTAAACCTCGTAGAAAATTATAGGCCTATGCTTTGGGATGACCGACCCAAAAATAAACTGAAATGAACACGGGAATGAACAATCAAGCAATTGTCTGATGCAATATCATCTTAAATATCAACCCCCACCCCACCCCAACCAAGATAAAATTCCAATGGTATTGGTAATATTGCTTGGCCCCGGGTTTCGGATAGGGTGTCTATTTGATCTGATCTCTGATAGGGTATCCATTTGAACAGATCTGATTTCAGATAGGGTTCCATTTCATTTGTTTCTGGTTTCATATAGGGTCACCGCCGGAACCCTTGTAACTCGGGTGGTTACCCGGGCTCGTGCATATGCCCCCCCTGGTATAGGGCGATTGCACGGCAGGTCAATAGGTTATCTTGGCCAGACCTGCCTCCAGAACAACCCAAGCATGCAGAGAATACAAAGGAATCACCTGCAGAAATAGCTGAAATGTTCAGGTGAACCAGTTGCATGCATTGTATTCTTCACATGCTTGGATGATCTGGAGGACAAACAAAAGTCCATTCAATATAATTTACCTTCCGTGCAAGGGCCCTATAACCTCCTTTCTGATTGGCTGTTACACTGAAGTAATGAGTGAAGACAAACCACCAATCAGAAACTTATGCCAATACGGCATTTGGCAGTCCCTGTTATTTGGTGTGGCGGCCGTGGGCAATGTTTCCGCATGGTCATGGCGTAAAAACCCGCTCAGAACCCTTGGCCCACCGTCAGCCCCCCCAAATGAATTAACCTTTTGTACAGTGTCTATGGAGAAGGACCCAAATTCTAGATAGAAAAACTAGATTTACATTGTAAATTTGAACAGGATGTAAAAGAGGCAAATATCTTGATCTACAGACTCGTCCCCCAGGCCTGTCTTCACCATTAAAGGAATCGATGATACCACCAATTTAGGATTAGGGATGAAGAAGCCCCATGGCTTAGCGAGTAGTCATTATTTACACAGGGGGTGGAATCAACAAATTCCTACTTTTTTCGGGGGGAAATTTTGTGAGCCCCCAGTCTTAGGCTCCCCTTAAATCCTCCATTCCCCTGGCATTGAAGCCCATGATTTCTGCGCGTGAGCATGCGTAACACTTGATCTTGGGTCAGAATCCGGTATTGTATCATGGGCTTTAATAAAGAGATCCATCATTGCCCTCGGCCTCCTTTTCTAATTCTGCAGCCTTGACAGAATAAATCACAAGAACAAGATAAGCAGAATTTGAAGAAAGGGGACTTAAAAACGAACTCTTGCTATATGAGTTTTTGAGGAGTTCGGAAAGAATTTTGTATCGTCACACAACCAGTATGAATTTGGCTGCCTCATCGAAATTTCATGTTGAAGGATGTGTTGGCAGAATACTGAAATCATCCCAGAACTTCTTGTACATACCATTCTCCAACTTAATCAGTGCACTTCCCCCTGCCCCATACTGTTCTCAGATGACCATAAGTTACATGTACAGTGTGGTGCCCCTTTTTTTTTTTTTTTTTTTTGTATAGAGTCATTACATACAGGCCTATTCATGTTTTCATGATTAAACAGCTTCATGCATTTACAACAACTCACTCAAGAAAGTATCTCTGCCCTGTTGCAGTTGTAGCTATTTCCCATCCAGGAGGTAAGGGTGCCTCTTCTTGAGGGGCTGCTGCAATATCATAACTCTGTTGCCGCAAATGATGATGCTGCAGTTGTTGCGCACTCACTGCGTGCATGTCCTGCAGTGCAGCAGGAGACGAGTGGGCACGGGAGTGGGCTATGGCTAGTCCCGATGGTGCCAGAGAAGTTTGTCCCCCACTCCTTGTTTGTCCATAGTTTGTCGAGTCCGCGCTTGACTCCCTCGAATGTCCTGGTTTGCCCTGTGGTTCTTTAAAAAATGAATCAGGCAGTTTTCTCTCTCGCCAAGGCACTTGATTTGGTTGAGAAGTTTCTGGTTTCGGACTTAAAACATTCCTGAATAAGGTCTCCAGTTCAGCATCGCTATCCCCACGGACATGTAAAACTTGCTGTCGCCCGTCCGATATCGACATTTTCGGTGTCAGAAATTATCGTCAATTTACAGAATAACAACAATTCCAACGAGTACAGACCAATGGTCTGGTGTCTCCCGAACAAATTCCACGTTGGCTGATCACTCAAGATCGGTTTCGAAGGGATCAAATCTGCGACTCAAAATGTTGACAATGTGCTGCTTCCGGTCCCGTCACTAACTTTTTCGTGTGACTGCACATTACACACACACAGAGAATCGAAAGCTACGATATACACTGTTGGTATATCGGCCTTCAATCATCTGTGCACCTGTTTGTTTATCTGTACGCATGCACGATAACAAAATAGAGCTACAATAATAAAGCAGATTTCTGCTCATTTCTTTACCAGCGAACTCCTATAAAGAGAATGTCAAACGAAATACATTTAATATTTGCAAATTATTTTAAAATTCTGTATAATATTGATTACTTTGGTAAATTACCAAATCTAATTAGTGTATGCGGATGGATATATGCAAGAACCGATCAGCTTCCGGGGAGTTGTGCGGTCGTCCTCCTCATCAACGTTTAGTCTACTGGTATAAGTGATTGGTGACCCGGCTAGGGTCGCTACGTCACACTTTATCACTTGGGTGTGGTGAAGGGCAGTATGTAATTCAGCAATTAAAATAAATTAATTTTGAAGGAGTTATAAAGCCACTCGCCCGATTTGCAGATCGATGTCGCATCAGTATGATACACGAAAAATAATTTTAGGAGCGTTTGAAGTAATCTTCATATATGCATTTTAGTAAATTGTAAAGTTTTTTTCCTTTTTACCAGGATTTGTTTTTATTTTCCAATGGTGTCAAGCAATATTGTGAACTTGATGGCGGATGAACAGATTGTTCTAAGAGAGAAAATTTAAGGCAGGTGAAAAAATAAAAAAAAAGCCAAAAAACATATTTTTCACCTCAAAAACCCTAATTTGCATAAATGAGTGTTTTGGGGAGTAAAAGTCTTTGAATGCTATCATTTTTGTTTGAAATATTGCGTGGAGACTTCAATTTTGAAATGACCGATTGAAAATATAAATTTATAGGAGATAGGCCAGTAATTAATTTTATTGACTTTGTATCTCACACACGTGACCCCAAAGACAAAAAAAAGTAGGTCAAAAACCACTTTTGTATGTCCCCAACTCTCCGCACACAAATAAATGGATTTATTTCCTTTTTTTTTTCTTTCGAAAGTTATTGAGGTGCTAATTACTGTGTCACGGGGCACGAGACGGGCATGGCTATTTTTTTTTTGTACAGTATTTGAAGACATAAATTTCCTTTCTGCCATATTGAAGTACGTGTTTGAACTTTTATAATGATTTAAAATATGAATATTATCACTTTTAATAACGACTGGTGTAACCCCTATTTTCTGTTTGGTTTTGTTTATTATAGTTATTTTATCCATATTATAATATTACTATACTAAATTAATATGATTATTATTATTATTATGATTATTATTATTATTATTATTATTATTTTACACCCATCAATTTAAAAATGAAAGAAAGAGAATCTTCGACGAATCACCTTGTCCAAATAAACAGTGCTGAGGGGTCCGAGAACAATCCACATTTCGTTTCAACAGGCCATATGCCGCAGGGTCGGAAAAAGGCCTTTATTTTCGTTTTCCCCGTATGGCACAAGGCACGTGGAGTTGGAATATTAATTAGATTGGCACACGAGTGAATCTAAAAACCACTCGTATCTGTGACTTTACAAAAACTTTGTACAAAAATGTAACAGGAGTTAGTTAAAGAACATTCCTTGTTGATCATCCTTTCAAATCAGAAAATAAATTTCAAATTGATCCAAATCGGAGCTTATTTTGATAAAATATTGTGAAGATTACTCTTTCAAAAACTTTGAAAATGTTCACTTAGCGAGGTTTATCAAGGCGGAGACCTCTACCATTGCACCGTACCGTATTGGGCTTTCCAAAATATGAACAAATTAACATTGAACTTGGGGTAATAGCTGGGGGGCATAACGTCAGCATTTTTATATTCAAGTCCTACTAAAACGACTCTACCAATATACGATTGTAAAGGTAACGGTAATGATGCGAGAAAAGTGTGAACGTGTTTGTTAACAGGTCGGT
>JAMKCH010087854.1:3075-13991 GCA_023653785.1 Ophioderma brevispina | reverse complement strand
TATACAAGCACCCAAACTGGTAATTATTCCGTGCAATATTCAAAATGTCAGCGCCCAGCACGGACGACTGGTCTTGAATGCGTTTCACCCCCTTGTTCCCACCAGTAAGACCAAAAACCTCTAACCAATCAACCAAGTCATCATCGCTTTCCATGCCCACAGAGGAGGAACTGAGCCGCCTTTGCCTGAGGATGACATTACTACTCTGTCACAGTTAAATTCAGACTGTAGTAAATTGTCCCAAGCGGCGGCACATGATCAAATTGACACGTCAAAAATAAATCAAGCTATCCCGATCCCAAACATTCCTGATATAAATGAAACTGAAGTTTGCATGAGTAAAATTTGTAAATCTACAGATCCAGAAGAACGCCTTTACTTGTGTATTACATGTTCACACTATTACCATATATCTTGTGTGGGACTTTCAAAGGCACCCCGCAAAACTACCAAATGGATTTGTCCTGAATGCAAGGAAAATATTTTTGAAAATATTATGCATAGTATGGCTCTAAAACTCTATGTTTATGTAAAACTAGTCAATTGCCATCATTTAGAGCTGAAAACCGCATGAAAATTCGATATTCCTACGATTTTTAGCGCAAAATTGGATTTTCGCCTATGAAAAATGTCAATTTTGTCGGCACAATGACTTTATGACGTCATTGTGATGCCATACTAGGTATATTGGTACTTATTTTGGTATCAATGGAAAGAGGAGGACCATAACTATCCACTGGTATCAAAATCGTAAGCATCGGGTGCTTTATAACGAATTCTCGAGGGGGTGGTAACCACCCCCCTGGTAAACCGTGTTACAAAAAAGGCTTGGTAAGACGAGGGATATAGACTACATCAACCATTTTCTCTTGTACATTTTCATGAAACAACTTGGTTTCCTTAGCCATGGGCATTAAAAGCAAGGTATAATGGGGTTGTGTAGGGTTCACTATACATGTGCAAAAACATGAGGCCTAAAACTCTTGCTTTGGACAGGACTCACCCGACTGGGGTCTGAATAAGGCAAATTCATGCATATTATTGTTTCTAATTAGCTTATTTGCATATAACAAGAAACAAAAGCTCAAGTAACAAAATGAATATCATATACAATATTCCTTGTGAAATTTCCTACATTTTGATACCAAGGTCGATATACTTTGGACGATGTATGACCATTTTGACCTTTGACCTCGTGTTAGGGTCACTAAAGGTCAACAGAAACAATGGCAACATCGTTTTTTCTGAATAGTCAGACCCAGTAGAATACATTTATAATGGTTGCCAACAATTAACATGAACTTAATAAAATCACTCTCTGGAGAACATAGGCCCCTCCACTAAAGTGGGCCCAGTAAACCCCATATGTGCATTTTGGTCACATCGGATTCTAGTTTGAATATCAAGTCAAATGTGATAATAAATCATATGACAAGTTTGTTTCAGAATCTGGGTTAAATAACTATCCAAATATATTTAGAAAGGAATAGTTTCCTTATGCAAGGCATTACAGTAAAATATTCATTTTTTGGTTCCTGTTATGTTGTCGTGTTGATGTACCCCATCGACCGGTAAAGTGGTTTTGGGGGGGGGGGTCCACGTGGACCTTCCCCATATACACTAACGGGGGTGCACAAGACCTTATAAACTTGAGTGTTATTATTGTTTAATCTATGAGTCTTGGTATATTTCCACAGAAACTAGAGAAGTATAGCACCATCTTCCATACAAGCAGTTTGTCCAAAGAATGCTGGGACGTACATTGCCTTAGAACTCATGAAGACCAAGCAAAGTACTGGAGCTGGGGTATGTTAAATAAATTGTAAACCGGCACTTGTTTATAGTTGGGAGAAAAATGTACGACGATTATTTGTCAATACACCTCGCAAGTAGCGTATGCTTGTTTAAGTGTTTTGTTGCATCAAAATTGTAACAGTGGTCATTTATCTAACTAAACTAAAATGACAAAAAATAATAAACAGACACTCTTGAGTGTAGAGTAGAAAATCTGGTGTTGCAAATTAATTGACCCTGTGTGATTCAGTTTGGGTTAGGCCAAGCATTTAAAGAGTGAAACTGAACTTTGTTGACAATTAAAGTTTCCCTCCCAGACTATTGAGCCACTTTTATTGTGTTAGGCCCTAATTAAAAAGAATTTGTTTCCCGTAGAAATTCAAATGGGAAGTACAAATGGAACTTGTCCACACTTTATATCCCTCTTGCTTAAAAAGCCGTGGAACATATTGCGACAGCAGATTCCTTCTCTATGTGTTTGTGTGTCTGTGAGTGTCTGTGTTACATGGTTAGGCTAACTTAGTTAGATGAATTAAAAAGGTGAACTTTTACCAAACTATTAAATGTAATGGTAGAGTGTCCAACAAAACTGACATGTCAAAATTCAAACAAGCTGTGATCTTCACAAGAAGGATACATGTAAAAACCTGCACAAATGCAAAAAATGTAATGCATTAGAAAACAATTTCTTCATAGAGAGTCTTGAACATGAATGTACAACAGTTTCCTGCTATGTGAATTGGGTGACAGATATCACACTCGCCGAAATTAAGGGAATTGTCTCTATAACAAATCATTTTAAATGAAAAATGTATGTATCAAAATATTCAAAGTTAACAAATTCTTCCATATGTTATCCGACATCTATCATGGAATGGGTGAGGTACGACTAACAGCACCAAGGCCTCTTTTTGACACCTTCGAAGTTCCTCAAGATTGTTGAAGTGCGTGTTGATCCAGTCTATGATGTCCGACACGAACCACCAGATGAAGACCAAACCATCCAAGCAATAGCAACAGAACATAACTACCCGTCCTCTCCTTTACAAAAACGTGAAGATAATGGCCAAGCAAGGCCTAAGTATCCCGAGTCCAGCAAGTCAATCGAAGCCAGAGACCAAGCTAGGCTCAAGTCTCCTCACCATTTAACCCAAGTCTCGCAAGAGGAGGGTTGAACAGAGGCCACTACTGCTAAAGGGATTCTGAAGATAAAGAATTTATTGCACCAGGTCAAAATGTGCGCACAGATTTCGCTCCCCACCTCTACCTTCTTCAGTTTTATCTAAGATAAGGGAAGAGAGAAATTCTCCTATGTAGAGAATAAAAAGCAATCCTTCAGGACTATAGAGTCGTGCGTAAACCAACCTGACTCCAGGGTGCCAATTTTCAGTTATAGCCAGGGCAGCGTTAGAAAATGAACAGAATTCACGATTTAGCTTTCATGAGAATATTGAACGTCTTAACAACTAAAGTTATCCCAGACTAGTATGTGGATAATTGAGGAAGAGAAGTCTATAAGACGAGGAGAAAGTTGGTAGCTGAGTGCCGTCTGGCAGAAGTACACGCAGCCGCGGCCGCAGCAAGAAGACATTTTTTCGATGAAATGGCAAGTAAAGAGGGTGAGCTTCTAGAATTGGAGAAGATCGGCAAACCAGAAATGTAAAGAGAAAATCGCAGGAACCGCCGAAGAAAATTTGTAGGCCAGACAGTGAGCACCGACTTCATTCCCAAGCTCGAGGGGTGGCGATCATAACAGCGACAGTATGAACAAGCCCAGTGACGCAACAACAGAGCAGAAGGCAGGGTTAGAAGGCACCGACCAGAGGCAGAGGTCGTAAGTAGTATTTACGCGACATTACAAAACGGGTCTTTTCAGAGCTATCATGAAGTCAAAAAAGATATTCATAAGTGTTCCATACGCCATCTATTGCGTTTTACATTCGACCGCGTTTTATACAGACCATTCATACATTTCGGAAAAACGTAGCTTATTTTTTAGACACGTTAGTCTATATCTAGTCTATATAGCTTCTGGTTATATTGTTATGTATCCACCCCACAAGTAGATATATTCTTTTATGTGCTCATAACTGTCATGATGATATGGTTACAAAATGTGTTCAGTTAGACTCTCTAATTGTCTTAGCTAGTATCTCATGCTAAGTCTAATTGACTTTGCTAGTCTCTTTGGCTGAGCCCCTCCCCAACATTTCAAGGCCCTAATTCACTCTAGAATCGATGGGGCATTGCCCGGTATGATTTCACCATTGAGAAGCATCCAACCACCCATGGTAACTAGCATATTCATGCCTAGCACGTCACTTGGTGCACGCTCAATTGTGGTGAATGCAGACGTCCACTAGAAACAAAAGCACTGCAACGTCAAAACAAAATCAGAACCTAAGCCAACATATCTCCATGATACAGCAGTCCAACCCTTAACAACCAACATCCCCTGCAGGTTAAACTCTGAAATTAATGCTGCACTCAAGACCCCTGTTCCATCACAACCTGTATCTCAGGCAGCACGTAGCTTACGTGTAACTTTAGGTACTGCTACCCATGCTACATCATCACAGGAGCAAATCAATGGCATGCACAATCCCGCATTTCTCCGCCCCTCCATGTGAATATCAGACAGCTCGCCCAACAACGATAGCGCATGGTCTTTGAAACATGGTAGTATGTCTTTCCAGAGCTACGTGTAACCCACCTAGAGCCTCACTTTCCCTTCCAGTACCAGAGAGCAAATCACACACGGACTTACCATCACCGAAACGCATGAAGACCTCTCATTCTGTGGAGTTTGCTGCTAAAACAAGCACCAACAGTACCTAGTATGGTGTCACAAAGACGTCTTAAAGTAAGCGAGTCGGTAAAATTGACATTTTCCACAGAAAATAGGCGAAAATCCAATTGTGCTAAAAGGTAGGAATATCGGATTTTCATGCGGTTTTTAGCTCTAAATGAAGGCATTTGACTAGTTTTACATAAACAGTTTTAGAGCCATACTGTGCATAATATTTAAAAGAAATAAAATAACATAAAATGTATTGTTTTCCGCCATATTGCCAAGGCGAAAAGAAACTTCCTGTTTCAATCAGCGACTCAGAGAATGAGCGAGAAAGCCTTTTTGGTACGCGTGTTCGTGTCCCAGTACACTGCATTGCCCTTTAAAAAATCCAAAAACTGCAGCTTTTGGTTTTGGGGGTTTGCGTCTTTCGGGCGTTCTATCTCAGCCATTTCTGTAGGTTTTTTACAAGCCAGGTATTAAATGAAAGAGCAAGACCTAGACAATAAAATGTATATTTTAAAAACTTTCAAAATGGTAGGACTTTGGCACAATACTGCTCGAAAAACATGCCGAGTTACTTTTTGTGCCAACTGTATTTCCAAAATAAACATAACTATAGTCCAAACTAACAGGGGACGTTTTCATAGATGATGAAATGTTCAAATTTGAAACCCTTGCATTTCGCATAATCAATGGTGTAATTGAAGCAGAATTTTGAGATCAGTACAATCGTCTATATTGTACATACCATACATGAAATATTACTTTATTCTGTTAAAGACAGCCCATAAATGTCTATGGTGTAAATAAATCAACTGTTCTTATCCTTATTTTTAGGACTTGAAGTGAATAGTTTCAACCGGGAGAAGTCATATTGCAGGGTGCTTGCATTGGCATGTACCATGGATCTACCTGCAATGTCAGCTGTTAAAGAGGTATGTAAAGCCATTTTATGCATATTATATTTTACTTTGAAATTGGGTATGGAATTTGTAATGGTGTAGTGAAGCTTTAAAAGTAAGCAAACAAACAAAACATATTTAAAAAAAGTGTCATTGAAACAATTAAAAGGTTATCCCTACACGGACACTGCAAGTTAATTTAGTTAATTTAAAGAAGATGCATTATGAGATCAAATGGGTTATTTCGTCATTTAAGCAATATATTTGACTCAACGAGATTCAGTCCAAATGTTCAAGTGATCCTGGTGGTGCATTATTTTTTGACTGCAATTTCGCCGTCCTCGAGTTTTGCGTTCTGTTATGTGGGTGACACACACGGGTGAAGCTCACGTGCCAGAGAAATAGGCGGCTGGGGGTAGGAGGCCACATGCCCCGACAGTTTATATGTTCCGTTTGTACATTACGGTCCTTTGGTACATTTTCCCGAAAAAAACAATGTTGTGATGAGAGTGTGCACAGCTGGCAGAGGTTTATTACAGTTGGGCTAAGTTGTTGGTTGCCCTCCCCCATCCCTGCTCTTCAGAGTTACAATGCGATGGCATTTTTTTCTTTACATTACACATGACCGTCTCCCATTTCCAAAATCCTGGAAACGCCACCGTCATGTACCCATGGGTAGCATTGGCGATGAGAGTGAAGAGAAACGCACCGTAGATACACAAAAGTGAGCTTGCTTTGCCTATTTTAAATTGTTGTAAATTTATTGTATGGGATAATGTTTGTGCCTAGTTTAGCTTATTTGTATGGTTTAGACCCAATGATGTCTCACCAATCCATTTTATATTTATACCACCATTTCCATTCGCCCCAAATTGATCGTACACTCATCCAAATCTTTTTTTTCTGCACATAGCAGCCAACAATACAACAATGATCTCGATTATGTTTTTGGTAGAACTTTATAAAGGTGTATTCCTTTTTACAGATTCATCAGTTTAATGGATCATATCGTCGCCCACATCACATACTGTCTTATCTGACGAAATACCGTTTTTGAGAAAATCGCCATTGAAATTCTACCGGGAAATTTCATGTTTGTACTATGGAATTAAACATTACAATATGCTTTTTAATTTTGCATTATGAAGAAAACATTCTGAAGTTTAAGTTTTAACCTTGCTGAGTTTTGAAAGTTCAATTGTATTCCTGATATAAAGCTACAAAGTCATAAGTCTGTATGTGAAACGCCAAAAAGTCGTATTTTGCACATACGACGCTAATTTCACCGTTATATTTCAATGCGTTCAGATAGATCTCTATGTGAAACACGTCATGTTCACGCACGAGGCAGATAAGACGCACATAGATCTGTATGTGAAAAGCGTAAACAGCTTGTTTTACGAACAGCGTTAATTATAAGCCTATTGAAATTACGTGTAAATGAAACATAAGACAGTAGGCCTATGTGAAATCGCGGTATGCAGTTTTGAGCTTATTGATCAAAATTGTTAATTAATATCTCACTAATTAGGTCATTTTTATGATTGTAACTTTGTGCATGCATAGACCATAACATTATAAGTACATATGCAAATATCTCAAAAAAGTCCAAAATGTCAGATAAGACAGTATGTGATGTGGGCGACGATATGGTTGTGGCATTTGTGAACATGAACATGATGAAGGCACTCAGCTGCCACGAAGACATGGCAAATGCAGGATTTATCCATTTTCAGATAATCTACAACTAAGAACACATCAGCGAACTGTGAGACAAGGCAAAGCTGCACCCAAGTCAGGAAGAAAACAAACTGAGCAGTAGGCCTACTTTGAATTTGCATGTACTGAATTGGCACCTTCCCTCTGTATGGAATCCTCAGTTTTTGTAAAAACCCAGGTTTTTGCATATTTTTCTTCTCAACCATGCATTTGACATGAAATAAATATTCCTTAAACAGTTTGCTAGAATGGATTTCACCCAAAACCCCATTTTTAAAGTTTCGTTGCTAAAAAGACAGAGTACGGAACTCTGTAAAATTAATATTGGTCGAGCAAAAAAGGGGCATATTTTCGCTCATAATCCAAACCAAATAACCTTTAGCCCTAAGATTTCACAGGGTAAATGAGAAAAATAGTAGCTTTCTTCTGATACCGTAATGTTGACCACTTTCGGTAAAATCTGGGATCCCTGGGGATAAGGCTATTAGCGTTCAGACAATGGACTCTTTAATTCCCAACATCCATTACTGTATAGTTTCAAATCCCAAACAAAACATTACATGTTAACCATCCAATTGCAATCCGTAGTGCACCATTTTAGTACCGCTTCGTATGAGTGCTTTCATTCAACTGAATAACATCATTAACATCATCAATATGAACCTGTCTAAGATTCAGCCCCTGATTAAGTACGGGGACTATAATTACTTCTACACCCGTTTTGGGCTCAAAATAATGTTTAATACAGTTACACGAAAATGTATTTTGCGGCTCTAACATACTACTTTCTTGTTTTTGGCTCAGACTATTAACAAATGCAATCTGACGATTTTAGCTGATACTGACATTCATTCATTTATTAGTGCATTTAATAGGGGATATGTTGAAGCCTTCACCCTGCTTAATGTTACATCACCTGTTGTGGCCAACTTCGTGTGTTTATTTAACATTGAATACAAATATCTGCAAAGACCAAGGTTATCCAAGAGTGCTTCTAAAATGTCCATTGATCATGGGGTGCAATTTAGGATTCCTATTTACACCTTATAGAATCCCATAGTTACCACATAATTGATGAGCAAGTCAAACATGTCTGCAAGATTATTACGTTTGTCAATGATTCAGATCTGAGATAGATATGATTCAGATGATAGCAGTCATAGCACATGCATTGAATGTTTATTATTGTTTAACAATTTAACAGGTTAGAGGTGTAAAGGGGCTAACAGTTGTGATGCTCATCCCGCGATGCGACATTGCCACACATTTTCTGGTAGACCATGTGCACGGCGTGTGCTTGGGTGTCATGAAGAGGATGCTGGGGTGCTGGTTCGACTCTACTTTAGCCAAATCTTATTGTATCAAGACACACATTGATGCCGTTAATCAGAAATTTCTAAGTATACAGCCACCATCAGATATCCGCAGACCTCCACAGACATTAAGCAGGAAGGTCCATTTCAAAGGTAAGGTTTTTGAATTGAACCAGAAATTTCATAGGTACTGCCAATTCCTGAGAATTGTAGAACTAGGCCTCCATACAGTTTCCGTTCTAAATAAATGTTTCTAGAGATTTGAGTAAATATGGATATTGTTTTATAATAAACGTTTGATTGGGATCAAACTGGGAAATGACAACTTGAATGGGGTACCACTTCTGGTTTCTGAATGAAGCAACAAATATCATTTTAAACATTTTCCATAGGCTTGTAGCCATTAAACAAAGTGAGTGAGTGAGTGAGTGCTTTGTTCAGCCTAAAGTGTGGAATCAAGACTTTCCCACATTTCTGCGTACATTACTTTAGTACATGTATTTTTGTGAAAATTTCATATACAATCTTGCAACCAATGTTATTCTAAATCAAAATTGTATGAGGATTCCAAAAATCATAGGTGTCATTTTTTAAATTGTGTTCTAGGATGAATTCTAGGGGGAAAGGTTTATACAGGGGTCAAAATATAAAATGGAGCAAAATGTGTTTTAAAGTATACCATCATGCTCAGTACCTTTCAAGGATTACAGAAAGGTATAGTTTGCCCTACCTGAGGGTTATAGTACAAGAGTTACAAGGCAAAACTGGTTCAAAGTCACACTGGGGGTAAAATTTCAGATTCATCGGTTTGTTTTAAAAATGGTGCCAAATGGTTCGTCTTACTGTACAGAAGCCGAAATTATAAAGGTTGCGTTGTCAATGACGTTTTGATAATAATTAAGAGGGCAGATAATGGTCGTGGTCCACAGGATCTATGGGAGACAACTAGTCAGATCTCTAAAAGTCTCAATTTGAAAGGTGAAACACATAATCTATTAGGCCAAGAGCATTAATAAAATAAACAATGGAAAGGTGGAAATTTCTGGGAACAAGCTGAAAATGTTAGAATTGGTGCAGAAATGTGTCTAGAATAACATACTAAAAGTCCCCAAAAATCCTCTTTGTGCATTTTCAGAAATAAGGGGGCAAAGTTTGTACAGGGGTAAAATTACGAAATATTTCAATTGACAAAAATGTTGGAACACATTTAAGGACATGTCCCAAGGATTAAAAAAAGGTATAGTTTGCCCTATCTATGGCTTGTAGTTTAATAACTATATGGTAAAAAAGGCTCAAGGTCATCCTGGGGGTAAATTTTCAGAATGGTCGGATTCTTGTGAAAGATGTGTCAAATTCTTCATCTAGTTGTACATGAACACCAAATGAATATTTAAACAGGTGATGGTCATTACTTGCAAATTTACAGGGCCAAGTGTGATGGGGTTCTACAGGCTCTATGGGGGTCACTGCTTTCTGCTCTTATATGTCAATATTGAATCCATGTAGGTGATTTGAATGAACATTTTCTGTTTTAATATGACTCTATGAGCAATTTGAATCTGGTTTCAATGAAATTGGATCATTTTGAAATATTTACCCCCATGATGAACTTGAATGATTTAGGTCTGTAGTACTTAAACTACAGGTTGTAGATAGGGCAAACTATACCTTTTATTGATCATTGGGACATGACAAAAATGTTGGAACACATTTAAGGACAATTATAATATTTTGTAATTTTACCCCTGCACAAACTTTGCCCCCTTATTTCTGAAAAAGCACAAAGAGGATTTTAGGTGACTTTTATTATGTTATTCTAGACACATATCTGCACCAATCCTGACATTTTCAGCTTGTTCCCAGAAATTTCCACCTTAAAACTAAAATTCTTGGCCTATATATACATATTCTTATTTAGTATGACCCAATGAACGATTTAAAACCAGTTTCAACAAAATCGGACCATTCTATAAATAAGGACCTTGGACTTTCTTGAGCCTATTGTACTAAAACAATAGGTCGCAAATATGGCAAACTATACCTTTCTAGAAACCTTATGAGCAACCGAACAGATTGGTATAAATTTTAAAACAACCTAAGCACTGTTATTGTTCCCCTGTACAAATTTCGCCCCTTATAAACACCCAAGAACACATTTTAAAAATTCTGTATTGGAAAAACATTGGTGTCAAAATTGTATATGAAAAAAAAACTAAACGAAAACATTCATTACATTTCCCCATGTACTACTTGCGATGCGAACGTCAACACTGCTGTTATTTCACTCCGTAATTCGAGATCTGGCCGTGCAAAATATACAATGTTATTCATTCTCTGAATTTGTATATAATTATTTTAATCCAGATTATTGAACTTTAAATATATATAAATAGT